>JAUTXW010005521.1:0-145870 GCA_030620095.1 Kuschelorhynchus macadamiae | reverse complement strand
TAAAATTCTATGTATATTTGCATGTTCTTAAGTATGTATGTATATATGTATATATGTATGTTTGTATGTTAGAGCATTGTTCTTTGCCTAGAACATCCCTCATAACAAATTTCACCATACACATTATATTTGTAATTTCTTATAAGGTAAGACCTGGGTACTTGGGTTCAAAAATAAGTCCATTTAACAGAACCTTCCTAAAAATATTGATACCTATTCACATTTATATGTGTTAATTTATTACAAAATTACTATATGGATATATAAACTATGATATATGTGTGTGTAGCGGAATCCGTTACGAGGAAAGTTCCGGTTAGAAAGTAATTTACCGATTTTTTAAATAATGCTGCAAAATATTAAAAGGTTTTTATATTCTTCCATAATTTTCAATTAGTTTAGTGTTAAATATTGCAAGCAGTTGTTGATTTAGATAACAGAATAGTAATAATAGTTTTACTAGGAACTGAGCAAGTACGTATACTACTAGATGCCTTTCGCACTGTCGGCTGAAGGATATAAAAAAACACTTTTATAGAAGATGAAAATAAAATTCTAAAAACAGGAAATATATGGGACAATTAAAACAAAAAAAAAAAATTATTTATTTGTTTATTTATTAGTCCAACAGACAAATATTTGTATATATATAAATATATATATATATATATATATATATATATATATATATATATATATATATATATATATATATATATATATATACACAATATATAAATATCCTCATGAATTTTAAATTTTGCACAACTCGTATGTATATTAGGGCGCATTTTCTAAAAATATTTTTGAATATACAGGATGACCCAAAAAAGTGTGACGTCACAATGACATATTTTTTTAAATTAGATGACCTAGATTTTTTGCATATTTAGATGGCTTCTATAGTTGTTTACATCATCCTAAAATTTTATTGGATTCGATCGGTAAATAACCGCTTAAAAAAATTAAATATGAAAAAGAGTGAATTTACACCACTGGTTAAAAAAAATTATAAAAGTTCAAATATTGCCTCGACATAAGAATCAAACTGGGAGTTCATTAAATAAGATTTGACAATCTCGCTGACCAAATTTAAACGACCTAAATTAAACAGGGTCTACAAAATTAAGTGTCAAAATTACCAAACTTCAAAGTGCATTTTCTTTCTTATTTTAAATGTCAACCCTATTCTTTTTTCATTGCAGTCGATGCGTAATTGAAAAATAAAACTTTTTTGTAAATACATCTTTATTAAAATTTCTAACGTATTAAAAGATATTCGCTAAAAACTGGTGAAGCGTCCTATTTTAGCAACCATTTTAATGAAAACTAATCCAAGGTGGCTATATATATATATATATATATATATATATATATATATATATATATATATATATATATATATATATATATATATATATATATATATATATATATATATATATATATATATATATATATATATACTTTCTTAGTGATAATTTATTTTTACATTTCACTAGGCCGCCGTTTTGTTTTGTCATACTGGTTTTTTACGAGAATGTTACCATACCATTCCCATATGACTCTTAATTTTTGCCCAAAATTTGAAGTCAATCGAGTAAGCAGTTTTTTAGCTATGCCGCGAACAAACAGGTCGGCAGACAGGCAAACAGACAGCCAGACAGACAGACAGACAGATAGACAGACAGACCGACGGAATTGAGAAAACATGTATTTCAATATCTAGGAACCCTAAAAGTAAAGATTTGAAAAAATCTCGGAGGATTTTTTTCACGATTGCAATACTTCTCTTTTATGAGGAAGTATTGAAGGAAGTAACAAGAAAATGTTATCTGGCTATACTTTTTATTGAATTTTTATATCAATAGAATATGCAGTGCCTAACCCAAACTAGAGCATCTAGCATTACCGTCATAGTGTTTCTGTATTACTGAAATTACCTAGGGCAAACCATTATGTAAATGCACTTCCCTTTATACGTCAATATCCTATAAGCGCACAAAGCGTGTTAATTGGATCAGTCAGATATCGATTCTGTAGGCAATTCCAGAAATTTAGATAAAAAATCTATCAGAACGACGGCTGATTTGTTTTTAATTTAAAATGTAGGAAGACAAGTGAAAAGATTTGAGAATTTAGTGTATTGGCAATGGTTAAACTTTATTATTGCTTTCAGATTACGAAGTAAGGGTATTTGTATCTAATATCAATTCAAATATCAATTTGAACTTTGAATCGTCTGTAGTTTTGTTTCAACGCAACGGTCAAAATTAAATATATGTTTTATATGTAAGTCTATTATCTTTAAAATGGTACAAAATAATAATTAATAAATAAAGAATTCCGCTTATATTCTTAATTGGGAAAAATCATATTAATGTTTATTTTTACAGATAAAATTTATATATATAAATAACTAATAATAATACATTTTATGACATAAGTAGGTAGTAAAAATAAAATATTAGATGTAATTTTTTAGGTTTAAAATTAATTTTTTTCCTTTTGATTGTAATAGCTTTTTTAAATTATACAAATGAATATTTTAAACTTCTTAAAATTAAGAAATGAAATAAAATATTTTATTTATTTTTTTTTAGAGTTTGTTTTGTAAATAATATATATATATATATATATATATATATATATATATATATATATATATATATATATATATATGCGAGACGGTGGGTAGTTGTGACTAACTAGTTAGAACAAAACGTGCTAAATCTAGTGGGGCTGTAGTCAAAGAGAGGGGACCTTAGATTAAAACACTTTGTTGCTTTGCCAAGCTTTCGGCAACTGTTTATTGCCTTCCTCAAGACAGCCTAAAAATTGTTATTTTTTTGTATTAACATTTATTAAAAAAAAAAAAAAAAGTTGTTGTGGACTTACTACTTGGTTTTACTCTTGAAGAAACAACACTGAAAAATTCTCAACATTGCTAAAGACCTATATACATATTATTTACACCTTTTTATCACTAGTTTTGACTTGGATGTTGTTATATTAACACATTTTAAAATTCTTAAAGATTTGGTTTATTCCAACGTGCAGACACTGTCGGCCATTTTACGTATTTTAAAGGCAAATTATTATTGTAAAATGGAGATCGTGTTTTTTTTATTTTTGCTCTCCTTCCCTTACTTCACACTAGTTGGTTTACGCGTTTTTTGTTTTTCAAATAATTGTCGACTGAGCACGAATCGGTAACGACGGTTTCCCAAACGTATAGTTGGAAAAGAAAAATGTAGATGGCGCATTAGTAAACAGTACTCTGCAAAGCTGGTAACCCAATCAGCACAAATCTTACAAGTTCTGTAATTGTTGGTTAAACGATGAAAACATTTTATATTCTGTAGTACACTGTGCAGCTGATAGAGGGACATGTTCCACCATCGTGTTGTGAAAAATTTTAAAATTTATTTGCTATGATTAGAACAAAGGGGAAAAACAAATTACGTGAACAACACAACACCATGATTGAACTTTTCCTGAAACAAAAATGAAAAGGAAAATGGAAAATCATATATAAATGCAAATAATCAATGTACAGTGCCCCACAGTATGAATATATTAGGACTAAGTTATTCAGAGATTTGGACAGCATTAGAGTCATTAATAGAAACAAAATTGTCCTTACTAATTCTTAACAGATATGAATATATTGTGCTTAGATTATTGATATCAGTTTTCTTATTCATTGTGTTTGTCCCTTGGTTGTGTATATGTATCATTTCAAGGAAATTTCTTTTATAATATCTTTTTTCTTTTTTTAGCAAGAATTTTTGCCTCTGTGAATCGAATGCTGTGTCCTGTGTCTATGAAGTGTTCTGATAATGCACAAGATTTTACAAACCTGCGGCAGTCGCTTTTATGTGAAGTAATTCTACCTGACAAATTTCTTTTTTTTTTTAAATAAATGAGGAAGGCAATAAACAGTTGCCGAAAGCTTGGCAAAGCAACAAAGTGTTTTAATCTAAGGTCCCCTCTCTTTGACTACAGCCCCACTAGATTTAGCACGTTTTATATATATATATATATATATATATATATATATATATATATATATATATATATATATATATATATATATATACATATATATATATACATATATATATATATATATATATATATACATATATACATATATATATATATATATATATATATATATATATATATATATATATACATGGGGACACCTTGTATATTTTTCTTATTTAGATTCTGCTCGTGATTCTACATATTTTTAGTAAAACATGTTCTATGTCTAAATCTGATAGTTTTTCTAATATCCGCCATTTTGTAAAAAATTATGAATTGCAGTGCCTTTTTTCAAACGACGCGTCGTGGGCCGTTGGCTTTTTGATATAGGATTATTATTTTTGGCAGGAACATTAACAAAAGTATGGGTTGACTTTCAACGTGAAGAAAATTTGTCGGCGTTGTACAGGGGGTCCTAGATAAGTAGGAGAAATTAAAAAAATTAAAAACATCATATCTTCATTTTTTTAAATGGAATGTATAGTATTTTAATATATTAGACTATTCGTGACCCAAAACCTTATCTTTCATTATAAATATGTTCTATACCTATTTGTCATAGATTCCGAGATTTTGACATTTTTGTATTTATTATTTGGTTTTCAATGGCGATAACTCATATGAATCCCCTGACAGAGCTTTGAATAAATTTTTAAAAGGTTAATAACCAGCTAGCAACAACCATCACTTATAACGGTATCTATTTCTGTCAATATTTTAATTTCACGCATCAATGATATCGCCATAAATAAAAACCAAATAGGTCCGACTTTTGTAAATGCAATTAGTTCAGAGTTTATATAAATTGTCAGCTTTTTCCCTGAACATGCATATTTATAAATATAAACGGAATTCGTTGTTTTTGGATACTTTAAAATAATTTTGTGTTCAGTTTAAATAGCAAAATATATTATTTTTTCTAAATATACAGGGTAGTGCAAAGTAGTATAAAAATCCCTTTTATAAACTGCTGTCCATAAAAATGGCATCAAGAATTATTTTTATCAAAGTTTAAAGATAGATATTTCAATTGCGCTTCTAATTGCATGACCGTATATGCGCACTTAAAATAATACATACATGCAGTGGCCGCTTGTCATAAGGGGCCGAAGGGTCGTGGCACTACAACCAAATATGCCGACCACTGAAAATATTATTTTTTTTAAATAGTTTTAATTTCAATAATTTCCGGATCAAATGACTAAACAATAGTGCATACATTATTTCTTATTATGTAGTTTGGTCCCGAGGAAAAAAACACGCGTTGTACCTATTATTCCTAGAACAACAGATAAACTCTCCGTCTGCTGTCCGACTGTCCGAGCACATCGCTAAATGGCCCTGTTAGAATATATTGGAAAAGATTACGCGAGGTCACGCTGTGCATGCAGAAATCACTGTGAAACTTCGTATAAACGGGGCCGCCTGGTTGAGCGGCTCGGTAATTTTATTTTAGTGAAATGTTGGCGTTTCGCGTAATTGCATCACGGCGGGTCGGTACACATAAGTTGAACATGTTGCGAGTTTTTTAAAGTTTAATTAATTTAATTAAATACCTAGGTACCTATTGTTTTCAATTCGTTCGAGGCAAAATGAATAAAATAAACAGTCTATCAGTGAAACCTTTTTCTACGCGATCGCTCGAGGAAAAAATTCAAATCAAGTAGCTTGCAAGACCTCTGCCCGATTTAGATCTAACCAAAACGAAGAAGGCTTCCACCTCTAGTTCATCAAGCTTCAAAGGACGTGTAAGAGAGTTTAATCGAAATATGTATTCGAAAAATAACTGGATTTGTAAATAAGATCAAAAAAATGCATTATTTTGTTTCGTTTGTGTTTTGTTTGGTGGTGATTCTACATCTGACTCGAAGTTGTTCTTTTTTTTTCTACGTCACCTCAAAGAACAAAAGTATTGGATGATATAGCTCATAGACAATTACCACGATCATCACAAACGAGATGAAATTCTCGGGGAATTAATACAGTTTATGAATACCGAAATGAGCTGATACACGTTATGGATATTTTAGAGAACGACAAAATTATTAAATTAAATTCAACGATTCAACAAGCTGGTGCATATAAACTTAGATTGCAGAACAAAGATTCTATATTTTGGTTGACAATTTTTCATAAAATCATGGCACATGTCGAAATAATTTTTAAGCAACTGCAGATGATTAATACCGACCATATCAAGGCTAAACAAGATCTACAAAACTTCGAAAACGCAATTCAAAAAGTTGATGAAATGGACACAATTATTAACCAAATAGACTTGCAGCTTTTAGAAAACGAAGATGAAAATGTTCCTCAAAAAAGGCGACGTTACTCTCGTTCCGATCTATCTATTTCAACAAAGAAAAAAATTGAAGCCTTGGAAGTTTGCGATTCCATAATACAACAGATTAAGGCTCGGTTTACTTTTACAGGACATCTGACAGCTACCGCATTATTATTTTATATTATATAAAAAATTTCCCGACAAATTGCTCTCTGATACAGTTAGGTTATATCCATTTCTAGAGAAAAATCGTCTAAAAACAGAACTGCAAGTACTTTATGAAAGAGTCGTTTCACAGAAAAATATAAGGTGCACTTTTCAAGAAGCTATTAAGTTATTTGAAGTTTTAGTGACAACACCTATGTCAACATCTGAAGCTAAAAAATGCTTCTCTATGTTAAAAATTTTTTTGCGCAATTCTATAAAAGAAGAAAGACTTAGTGTCTTGGGAACGTTATCAGCTGAAAAAGTGTTTCTTAATAATATTGAAGACCTTAATAAACGAGTCATTGACCTTTTAGCCAGTAAGGCAGAACGAAGACTAGATTTCAAATACCGCAGTTCAATGTAAAATATTCTTCCTTTTACTGTATATAGTTTGGAGTTTTATTATTATTCATTACGACTAATGATTCTGGTAAGTTTTTATGGAGGTTTTTATGTTGTTTATTACTTTGTAAAAATGGTATATATGCACACGTTATCGCATAAGTAGAAATACCTAAAAAGATTCACCCCAACACAAGAATAGAAGAATCGATTTGATTTACAAACACATATGTAAGTAGACATAAAAGGTGAATAAATTATCTGAAGGAACTCAAGATTATTATTAAATTTTTTATAATGTTTAATTTTTTACTAATTTAGCAAGTAGTATAAATGGTATATCATGGATGTAACTAGTAATTTTTTCTATTTCAAACTCAAATCCCACGAGCCGCCACTACATACAAGGCATAAAATAAAACCCTTGCATTTTCCCAAAAGTTTGTTATCTCCTAAAATTCTCAAAATTTTTTTAAAATCTTTTTTGCTTTTGGTCAAGATGATCTCTGATAAAATACAAAAAAAAACAATTTTTGGCATTTTTTGATATTTTCGTTTCTTTGCAATATACGGGGTTTTTACGAAAATTTGGACATCTTCATACAAATGGAGCTTTATCTCAACAACCTGTATACAAAACAAAATTTTATTACCTGAGTTATGATCAGTAGTTATTTAGTTAACATTACCAACAATAGGTTTAGATACAGGGTGTATCAAAACTTAGCCAGAATTTGCCTAACACTGACTTAATGTATTCTATAGATTTTTGTATTATTCGATTTTGAAATTATGTCAGACGTAAGACGGTTACAATATATCTGTTGTTATACAACTTTTGTGAAGTATGAACCCTTTTGCCGAAACGGTTTTTTCATTTTTACTCTAGCCATTTTATTAGTCTAGATGCTGGGTATTCGCTTTTAGTTGAAAAAAAGGATATATCAATGCACCCTGAAAACCCAAAAATAACAATTTCATTTAAAAAAGGCAAGAAGAGGCAATTTTATTTATTCGTTGTACCAGGGATTGATGTAAAAAAACTAAAGAAATTACATTTTATTGACTATACTATACTATATATGCAATTTGCATGGAGATCTGGAAAACCGTAAGAGATACAAAGTAGGTTAAAAGGTAGGCGAAGATGCAAAATATGGTGTTTAATAGTATTCCGTTTACAAATCGATAAAATTCCCAACGACTTCGGAGATATTCGCATAAAAACGATTTTGCCGATTTCGTTTTCATTTTTTATATTTCAATAGATATTTGAAAATAAATTTTATGTTATTGTAGCCACTATCTTCTCTACAATACGGTATTATCAAATTTTAAATTCGATGTTTCTTTTTCGGGCCGCCATCTTCAAATTATTTTTTTTTTAAATACGTCCCGTTTGCTCTGTCCAGCAGTTTAGTTTAACATTACGTTACAAAAAAAACTAAATAAATTGGTAATTTGACAGAAATTAAACAGCAAGTATGCGATATTCAGTGAATTTGGATAAAAAACTAATAACAGTATAAATGGTCGTTCAGTGAAAATAGTATCGCATTGATTAGGTGCGGAAATACATTATTATGTTATTAATAAATTAATACAAACATTAATCAGACCATTATTTTCATTTAATATGTAATTATTACACTAAACCAGCAATA
The DNA here is from genome assembly GCA_030620095.1 of Kuschelorhynchus macadamiae. Taxonomy (NCBI): domain Eukaryota; kingdom Metazoa; phylum Arthropoda; class Insecta; order Coleoptera; family Curculionidae; genus Kuschelorhynchus; species Kuschelorhynchus macadamiae. The sequence goes on along the minus strand of JAUTXW010005521.1, from coordinate 137,320 downwards.
AAATTCTCTCCGTATAACCGAAAATGTGGGTTATAAATTAGTTTTGAATTATATACTAATGCATATGAAGAATAAATTATTGAGTACGACTTTTTATATCTGAATGAACGTGAACATTAAATATTTATGTACATTATAGGACTGCTGTTTTTTTAATATTTATACTTATTTATTTTTTATTAATTTATTTGGTGTACATGAGGGATACAAACAAGTATAAAGGTTCTGATTCTGATTATAAATTGATTGGAGACGTATTTTTTTTTTGTTAGACATTATTGATATCAACAACCTAAAACTTAATGGAAACATTTCTCTCTTTGCTGACAACACAAGCATAATATGGATCGATCTTGATACAATGCTTTACATTTTAATATTTCTAACGACCTTGTTATGATTAGAGCTTGGTCCGATTCCAATCTGCGTTCCTTCAATGTGGATAAAACGGTGGCCTTATCTTATAGAAGAGATGAGATGATATATAAACACTTTACCGGAAAGGCCACAACACGTATATCCTACCAAAAACTTTACGTCTGACATATACCTTCCCATTCTTCCACAGAATTAATAAAAAAATCAATTATTTTTAACGCCATAAAACTTTACAATCCTCTTCCACTACATTTAAAAACTATCCCTATGTTTGCACTGTTTCGAAAGAAAAAAACCAAAGCGTACCTCGATGAAACACCTTTTTACTGCGTTGATGACTTTTATAACGAATAAGTTTCATTAAAATGTTTTTTATTTGTTTGCTTACTTAAATCTTTTTGGGTGTCATGTTCCAGCTGCTAGCATATAATTTGAAATTCATTTTATAGGGAAATCAACTCTCTCATAGTCCTTTAAATGAATTATTTTATTATGTATTAGAATAAAGTTATACATTTTCTTTTTTTTAATACACTTTAATTACTATATCAGTTCAGTACACTTTTTGTTTACCTTCACTTATTTTGCTTGTATAACGATAACAAAATAAAGTCTAAGGTCGAGTAATTTTAATTTCAATGTCATCGAAATTATTCGCCTCGCATTTTCATTGTTTATTTCCTTATTGTTAAGGTCACTTAGATCCATTGACTGTTTTACGGTGTATTTACAATTTATGTATTTGTGTTGACCTATCGAAAAATTTGATTTTTTTTCGTTTAATATTTTCGTTTTTTCATTGTTTTGTTTTTTTCTTTCTTTTAAGGTAAATCTCGCTTTGTCCATAAAATTGTATGAATTTTCCTGCGGCAATAAAGCATAATTTTGTTTGTTTGTTTGTTTGTTTGCCCAATATATCCACAGGCTTTCATAAACTAATAATAAAAAAGATAGGCAGGTACTATCCAGTAGCTCCTATATAAACCTATATACTAACACTTTGTTAACCAGCATGTATTTGGTTTTCTCTTGGTTCACCTCCAAACCCACTCTATATCACGCTTGCTTCGAACTACAATGTTCAGGTTATATGCTTGTTCAAGGGTTTGTGCTAGCCTATTATATACGGTTAAATTTTCTCTGAAGCCACATTGGTATTGTCCTACTATCTTGTTTGCGAAAATCTTTAGTCTTTATAATGAATTATCTAACAGATTATTTTTTAAAATCATTTTGATATATTGGCTGATTTAGAAAATTATCTTTATCATCATCTTTGGATCGATAATCCTGGGTGGATCTTGGTTCGCTCTAAGATTCGTCTCCATTCTGCTCTATTCCTGGCTGCTTCGCTCCATCTTCTAACCTTTAGGATTCCACCGTCTACTTCGCGTTCATCCATCCATCTTGCATGTGGTGGACCTCTAGTTTTCTACCCTCTGGAGTACTCATAGTGAGTCGCTTTACAATATCGTCATCTGGAATTTTGGCTAGATGACTCGCCCATCTTTGAATCTCTATGAAAGTGACGATGTCTCGGTTCTTGTAAATTCGATATAGTTCAAAATTATACCTTCGACGCCACAATGCTCATTTATCGCTCCAAAAATTTTCCTAAGAACTTTTCGCTCGAACAAACCCAAGAGCCTTCTCTCGCTACCGTGAGTGAGGGTCCAGGCTTCTGCTCCATATGTGAGGACCTCTCTTATCAGTGTCTTGCAAACCGAACCTCGTTTTTGGTTACCAGCATGTATTTGGTTTTCCCTTGGTTCACCTCCAAACCCACTTTTTAGCTGCTTCTTCGAGAACCGTAAAGCACCGCTCTATATCACGCTTGCTTCGATCTACAATATTCATGTTATATGCGTATCCAAGGGTTTGCGCTAGCCTATTAAATTAAATTAAATTTGCTCTGAAGCCACATTGTCCTACTATATGGTTTGCGAAAATCTTGAGTCTTGTCATGAAGTCTGTCATGGAGTATATTAGCAAATATTTTATATGCTGTGACTATTACATGCTAGCTGGTCCCCTTTTTGAGAAGTGGGTCGATCACACCTTTAAGCCATTCCACAGGCACGGTTTCATTTTGCCAAATGAGGACAATTAGTTTGTATAATATTAATAGAAATCATGTACCACCATTTTAAAGTAGTTCACTACAGATTTCGCCTATTCCTGCTGATTTGTTGTTTTTGAATTTTGGGATCGCGCTTGTGGCTTCTTCCTCTGAGGGATTTTAAGCTTTGGTGGTCATATTATTTTATCTGATAGTTGTTATGTCAATGTAGTATTGTTCTTCTAAATGCTTGTATTTCACTTGCTCCTCGAAATTTTCCATCTATCGGTCGCGTATAAGTTTCGTGTCAAGTATAATGTTTCCATATTTGCTTCTGCAGCTTCTTGTTCTGGGCTTACACTCTTTCCAGCTTTGATTTACTGATAGGTAGTACTTTCTTGCCTCATTTTAATCAAATGAGCTCTGTATCTCATCTAGCTGGTTTTGCTCGATATAGTCGCTTTTCTTCACTTCTTAAGAATCGATGTGACAGGAAATATATCTACTAAATTACTATAAGTGTTTGCACCATTTACAACCCTACAGAATGGAGAATTTTGTGAACAATTTGTTCGTCGAAAAGGGATACAAAACAATTCATTTGTAGAAAAATTAGCTTGGGGAACATTTAAATATCCCAGAGAAAGATCATCCGGAATCCATCTATCTTACAATTAATAATTTTATATAACAACAATATGTCTGTGATGATCCTTCTATTCATTAAAGATAATATAAAAAAATATCTTCGAGCCAACGATATATCAACAAATAGATTATTTATAAAATATTAAAGTAAAAGCATAGACATATACAGAATTTTTACAAATTTTAATTTTTCCTTAAAATATGATGATTTCATCATATATGAAACAAAACCACAAACTTTTTAGAAAATATACAAATTTTTAAAAGCTCTGTGTTTATGTAAGTTTTATTATTTTTTATTTTTCTGGTTCATTAAAAAATGTCTTAATGTCTGGTGATATTTATGCCTCTGTCGATTCATTTACTTTTTTTATAAAAGTTTAACTTTGGAATTTTATCAATGTATATTTATTTAACTGTGACCACAAATGTTTAATTGAAAATTATGCTAGTGTTTTCGGTTGGTAGATTTACTCTTGGTTATTCATATAAGTCCTACTAATTTAAAAGTATAAATAAGATCACCAAGTGGTGACTTGGGAAAAGGTTCAAGAATAGTCAGTTGGCTAAATATCAACCAAAGTCACCAATTAACGTTCAAAATTTTTAATATTCATTATTTCGTTGTAAATATTTCCAATTTTCTAAAATATAGAGGATTTTTACTTCCGTCGTAAAAGGGAAGTAATGTGATCGTGTAAAAGCACCCTCCGAAATTTATTCAGATCTTCACGTTTCAGAGTCTCTAGATGGCGAAAAAATTCCGTCGGTCTGTCTGTCTTTAGTTAAAAAAAATATCTACCCGATTGACTTCAAATTTTGGTAAGAATTAAGGGTCATCGGTTATTACACAGTATAGTTCAGAAAATGGAAAGAAATTCATAACCAGGGAAGCTTCGAGTAAAGAAAATTTACCCTTTTTATTTTATTATTATTATTATCATTATCGCAATTGACAATCAATTTCCCAACAAATGTTGCGCTCCAAGGTGGGTTTCTATTAGTTCTATGTGTTGCCCGGTAAGAATTTTCTCACTATATGACAAGTACTGAGCTGGACTGATTTTTTGAAGGTCGATGAAGGTGTTAGAATGCAGTTCTATGATTTTCAGGGTCTGTTCTAGTCTTTTTAGAACTAGTCCAGTTGATAATACGATGATCGGTATCACATGAAACTTATTCAATTGCCACATCTGCTGTATCTCGATGGCCAGCTCTGCATATTTGGCCTATTTCTCTTGATATTTATGCAATACAATGATATTGTTGGGTACACCAACATCTGCCAAATAAGCTGTCTTTGTTTCCTTATTTAACAGTACCACATCAGGCTGATTATTCCTCATTCATCTTATGTTCAAGCACTGAACTTGGTTGGTATTTATAATAGGGCACAAAGGTGTTCAGGGCCCCGTTTAATATATATTATTATTATTATTTCTCGACTTGTTGTCTCACAGTATTCCTGTGGTTGTATTTTATACTGACAGGATTATACCAAGTCAGTACAAAAAAAAAGAAAAAGGAAAAAATACGACTATTGTGCATTAAGAAATGATCTAACGATGCTGCATGTTTTCAAAATCACCGATTTCTGGATGTTTGCGGTCTAAACGTTGTTGGGGTGAGACCTGCTACTGATATGACGAGAGGAACAATGATGACTCTTTCCTGTTTCCACAGCCTTTTTATTTCCCTTGCCAAGTCGGAGTATTTGGCGATCTTCTCGCTGTATTTCGCTTGGATGTTCTCGTCGTTAGGGACAGCCATGTCAATTAAATAAGTGATCTTTTCTTTTTTGGATTGGAAGGTGAAATCGGGTCTGTTTGCGGGGATTGTTTTATCTGTGTAGATGTCAACCTCCCAGTAGAACTTGTAGTCTTCGTTTTCAAGTATGGATGTTGGTGTATAACGGTAGTAAGGGTCTGTGTTCTCGGTTAGTTTGTATGTTGTACCTAATGCTTGAAGAACGACATTCGCTGCTGAGTTGTGTCTCGCGTTGTATTCAGTTTAGGGCATTATTCTACATTCACTCATTATGTGATCGATCGTTTCTCTCTGCACCTGTCGTCTTTAATGGTTGTGTCCTTGATGATGTGCTTTTGGTGGTTTTTAGTTGCTATGACTTTGTCCTGGATGGCAAACAGAAAGCCTTCTGTTTCGTTCAGCTGCCCTTCTTGTAACCACGTATATGAAAGCTTTTTATGTATGTGGTTTTGCTTTATGTGGTACCTGTGTCTTCCGTGAAGTATTTTTTCAAACCAGGTGTTCATCTTTTCTAGTCGTGTCTTCCGTGAAGTATTTTTTCAAACCAGGTGTTCATCTTTTCTAGTCGTGATTGGATGTGACTCTGTGCGTCTGCTGCGTGGCTTGTTTGAGACAGGTCGAGCGGTGTATAAGTCACGTCTGGCTTCACTATTGCCTTGTGAAGGTTAGTTTGTTTGTTGTAGAAGAATTTTCTGAGTTCGTAAATCGGTTTTTTATTTAGCGATTGAATATCTACAATTCCCCTCCCTCGTTCTTTTCTCTCGATGGAGTCTTTCCTTGCATGCGTTGGGATATAACTTCCTGTGTTTAGTGAATTCAGAGCGTATGAGAATGTGGACGTTTTCTATGTATGTGTGTGACCATTTAATGATACCAAACGAATATGTAAGAATAGGTATCGCGAAGGTGTTAATAGCTCTGGTTAGATTTCTGGAGTTCAGTTTAGTTTTTAGTAGTTTTGTGAGTCTGGTTTTAAATTCCGTCTTGAGCTCTGATTTGATATTTGTGGTTGATTGTGTGGTTAATTTATTCTTATTATTATTATAATTACTTTTTAAGCGTATTAAAGTATTAAGTGTATGAAAATATCATATTTAAATAAGTACATAATATAATATGCATTACATTTCCGGGTTTATTTGCCAAATCATAAATCTGTGACTCACCATAACGACTTCAACTATCGGACACTTCTGTGACTTAAATATACTAAAGTAAATGGGGAATAAATATATATTTTAGTTAGGATTTTAGCAGGCCATAAATTGTTACTCTAATGGTGGTCGATACACTCTAAAATGTAAACAGCGTGAATTTATTTTAAGCTCAGTTCGGATAACAGCCAATTATTTTGGTTCGGCATGTTAAAATCTCCTTGATTTACCAGCTTAAAAGGGTTTCTCTGTTTGGCTCGGTTATCCAGTTGTTACTATCAAACACGAGATTTAAGAACCTGTTGGTGCACAGGTTGTAAGGCTAGTGATTATTATATTATTTTACCCAATCTTGTTGAATGTAGATATAACTTACATCTAGTTATCTTATTGTTTTTAATAAAATTGTAGGTAGCTCAGCTTGATTTTTATGGTATTTTTTCGAATTTTAATTATTCTTATCGGACACATGGGGTAAATACAAATTTTATCATATTTCATAATATTTCGGGGCTTTTTTTCATTAGACTAAAATAATTATTTTATTTATTCGTCTTGATATCAAAGAGTTCTTATATATACGAGTATGTATATATATATATATATATATATATATAGTGTGTCTATTTTAGGGTATACCAGTATTGCTATCTCATAAACGGCAAGAGATACAATGTTGGTTAAATTAGAGAAAAAATGTCCTTTATGGAGAAAGTTAATAATCCGTTTACAGAGTTTTAATTTTTTTAGTTGTTCCTTAAATACCGGGGATTTTACAAAAATTTCCAAAATTATTTTATTAAATATTTCAAAAAGTTTGTACTTTTGGAAAAAGTTTTATACAACACTTACTTTAATGTTCTAATGTTAAGATCATCCAAATTTGCGGGAGGCGTTAAATATATCAAGTCCTTTATGTATTCCCATATGGAAAAATCCATTGGAGGTAGGTCCGGGGAACGAGTTGGCCAATTAATAGGACTGATATTTAAAATTATTAAGGAATCGGGTACAACGACGGTAACGATGCGTTGGAGAACCACCTTGTTGAAAAACTCAAAATTTCTATGCACAGGCAAGGGCAGGTTATCTAACATTTCTTGGAAGTCATTTGTCAAAAAATTCAAGTACATGTCACCAGTTAAATGATTCTCAAAACAGTAAGGACCTACAACTTTAGAATCCAAAATTCCCAACCAAACGTTAATCCCGAACCTTTCTTTAAACGCCGCCTCTCTAAAAAAATGTTGGTTTCCTTGTGTCCAGCGGTAATAAACATTACGGTTAAACCACCTATTATTACAAAATCGGCTCTCGTCTGACCACAATATTTTCTCGCAAATATCAGAATCAAGCCTCTGTTATCGGAGAATCCATCTACAGAAAATTCGCCTTTTACTGGAATTTCATAGCCTTAGATGTTGCACTTTTCGGCAACGAGAGTTTCTAAATTTGTGCCGACGTAAAATTTTTTTGGACGAATCTCTGTTAACACCGTTTTCTTTATCAATTTCTCACAGGGATATCTCTTGCTTGTCATGATTTTTACAATTTACAAAGGCTGAAAGAATTTTTAAATTCAAACGAGACCACCAAAAAGGACTTACCTAATATATTTACTTCACCAACGCCTCCTTGGGTTGTTACAGATCCATGTTGTCATAAATTTCTTTCTGGTCTACAGAAAATGCGAACACTGCGAACGGCTCTATCGGAAACATATGGTGGTACAGTTGAGCTGCGTTATCTGCGTTATGCATGGATCTGGCATAAACAACCAGCATATCTACTTTTTCGTCATTTGAACTATCCATATTATATCAATTATTCAACAACAGACTAATAATTATCACCAAATTAAAATAATTTGACAAATGTATTATTTGACGGTTGCTCAGTTATAACAATGCGCATTATCAATTCAACTATTTTTTCACAGACGCCTTACTGTAAGTAATTAATGTTAAAACTCAAACCATTTTAATATTAGTAGGTACTTAATTGTAAATTCGTTTGTGATGAACCGTAAAATATTTTAAAGATGTTTATGAAGCAGCCCTTCCTTTCAGTGAGAATCCAGAGCCGTACTAGAAAAGGGAGACATGAAGATTAATATAACAGTACGAAACGTCGGTAAAAATGTTCTTGGTGTATGTTGATGTATTAACTGTAAATTTTTCTTCAAGAAAATGTAATAAAAATTACAGGTCCGTCGGATTCAAAATCTGACGGGCCATTTTGCAGAGAACATTTAAGTATAAGGACTCTTTTTCTCTAATTTAACATACATCGTATCTCTTGCCGTTTAGGAAATAGCAATAGTGGTATACCCTAAAGAAGACACCCTGTATATTAATATATATGAACCAGTTTGCAAAATATTTTTTAAAGATAGACGATTCTTGGGAATGTGGTCCAAAATTTATAAAACTACAGTTTTTGATGACTACTGCATAGTTAATTTTTGTTTGTTTGTATTAGCAGGACGTTTCAATTACTTACGCAATCTTTTTCAACTGCAAAAATAAGCTAAAACGAAAACAAAAAATTTGTCCAACTATAAAAGGTCATCATTTGAATGGATATGCTTTAATGCAGTACTATTTTTTTTTAAGTTTTGTCGTGCGAAGAAATAGAAGTTTGTTTTTTTTTGTTGTCTCGTGAGGTCGACCTAGTATTATCTAAAATGTTTATTTTACAACATTTTTTTTGTGTTTTTATTGCCAAAAAATGGTTTTTATATTTATATTTTAAATTTTATCTTTTGCACTCGTCCTTTTTATTATTTTCTTGTAGTTCTGTTGATACCGTGGTAAATTTAATTATTCATTTGTATGTTTTTTAGGCATACATATTTATTTAAAAAAAAAATAAGAAAACTACTGTACTTAATTATATACCAGTAAGCAATGTTTCCTTCACTGCAAGAGAAGTTGTTATTTTTGTCCTCCACCCACTACACCCTCTCGGAAGTTAATCACGAGGCCAACACGAACATTATGTTTACATTTTTCTGTTGAATGATCTACTCGAGCTATTACCTGCATTAATGAGAAACCGAACGTGGTTTCAATACGATGGAAAAACCGGCGTATTTTGCTATTGATGTTAAGGACTACCTCTCGGAAACATACGGACATCGATGCACTGGCCACCAAGATCCCCTGCCCTGAATCCTTTGGATTTTCATTTTTGTGGGGGTATTTAAAAAAGCTCGTATACAAGGCGCTGGTACAAACAATTAAAGAACTTTTACAAGGCATTGAAATTGCATTTTTAACAGGTCGGAAAAATCCTCGAATTCGCGTCAGAGGAAGAAGAGAAGAAACTGATGGTACCCATTTTCAAAAAAATTTAAGGACCCTCTATCTCAGAAACGAAGCCAGACATGGACTTTTACTTTTATTATTGGACGAAAAATCTCCCGACCAGCGATAGCACACGTATGTTGAAAAACTTTGAAGGTGAAACTTACTGAGGTGGATATATTATAGTTTCATATGGAATGAGTTGTGCAATTAATAGACATTATTGTTCTGTATTTTAATCTTCGACTATCCTTTGATTACATCTATTGCTATTTTGACATGAGAGGTTAGTGCAGTGGATGGAAAAGATGAATTTTCTCTAAACTAAAACGGACGAGAAAAATTATGTTATCGGAGATGGGTAATGAAATGATGATTAACGAGGTTTGACCCAGAATGACACCGATACAAACAAGTAAAATTAAATAAAAGCTCGTAAAAACGAGAGTAGTCCTAAATCCTTAAAGGGATCAGAGAACAGCGGTACCAAGTTTTAAGATTATTACAAATACAAAGAGCAACTCGAAAGCACTCGACAAAAATAAGAAGTAAAAAAAAATTTCTGTCATTTTTACTTCCCTCCTAAAAAAGGGAAGTATTGTAAGGAAGTATTGTAATCGTGAAAAAATCAGTATCCGAAATTTTTTCAGATCTTCGCGTTTCAGGGTCCCTAAATGACGAAAAATGGTCTGTCTGTGTGTCCGTCTCTCTTTCTGTCTGTTCGTGGGGTAGCTAAAAAACTACTTACCCGATTGACTTGAAATTTTCATCAAAAATTAAATGTCACATGGGGATGACCTGCTAATATTTTGGTAAAAATCCAATATGACGAAAGAAAATGGCGGCTTAGTGAAATGTTAAAAAAATTGTTATTAACAAATTACTCATCCAACTTATTTCAAATTTTGCAAAAACATCAAGTATCATGTTGGATGGCGGCTTAATAAAATATTTAAAAATTCAGCGTGAAAAACTGCTTAATGATTTGATTTCAATTTGTTTGTCATAACTAATTAAGGTATAGGGATCAACTAGTAAAATAGTGGTATTAATTCAAGATGGCCGAACGAAATGGCGGCCAAATAAAATGTTTGTAATCGTGAAAAAATTCACCCTCTCAGATTATATTTCACGTTTCAGCGTTCCGAGAGGCCAAAATATGTTTCATCAATTCCGTCGGCCCGACTGTCGGTCTGTCTGTCAGTTCGCATCATAGCTTAAAAATTAACTAAGTTGACTTCAAATTTTGATAAGAAATTAGGAGTCATATGGGGATGATCTGGTAATATTTTGGTAAAAACCGGGTATGGCAATAACAAAATGGCGGCCTTGTGAAAAATATTATGACAAAACTACTTTTTACTTTTTACTACAATTTTTTTCAAATTTTGCATAAACATCAAGTATTATGTTGGAATCAACTGGCAAAATTTTGGTACGAATCCAAGATGGCGAAACAAAACAAAAAACTACTTAACGATTTCAAATTGTGTGCCATAACTAATTATGGTACAGGGCTCAACTAATAAAACTGTGTTACTAATTCAAGATGGCGGAACAAGTTTGCAGCTAAATAAAATTTTTGTAATTGTGAAAAAATCACCATCATCAGGTTTTACATACCTTCACGTTTTAGCGTCCCTAGATGCCAAAAAACATATTTTATCAATTCCGTCGGTAGGTTTGTAGGTCTGTCTGTCAGTTCGCGACATAACTTAAATACTACTTACCCGATTGACTTCAAATTTTGACCAAAAATTAACGGTCGTATGGGGATGACCTACTAATATTTCCGTAAAAATTTGGTTGGAATATGTTCAAAAATTTTGTTAGAGTGGTGTATTATTTTGGGATAAGACCCATTAAATTGTCGACGTTTTGGAACTTAATTTGTGCATCCTCAGGTCACATATATAATGACCACAGATCTTCTACCCTGAATGAAACCCATATTATCAGGCTTTACCTACTCCGATGGATCGCTAATATTATTTCCTGGATATTAGGTTTCTAAATGGTTTTCGTTAACAAACCTCTTGTTATGTTATAGTGGTGTATTATTTCGGGGTAGGATCCAGTAAAAAAAAGTCTATTTTTATTAGTCGACGTTTTGCAACCCTATTGTTGTATTCTCAGGACATATATATAGTTTCTATATCCTGTATGTACCCCATATTGTTATGCTTTACCTACTCTGTTGGTCCGCTTATATTTGTTATGTTAGAGTGGTGTATTATTTGAATTGAAAGGTCCAGTAAAGGAACAAAAGACTTTTTTAAATTGTCGACGTTTAGCAACTTTATTGCATTCTCAGGACACAAATATAGATTTTATATCCTGTATGAAAACCGTATTATCAGGTTTTACCTACTTCATTGGTTCGAAGATATTTCCTACATATTAAGTTTCTAAATGGTTTTCATTAACGATCTTCTTGTTGTTAGAGCGGTGTATTATTTGAGGTTAGGAAATATCTGTAAACTAACGGAGTAGGTAAAGACTGATAATATGGATTTCATGTAGGATATAAAATCTCTGTGTCCTGAGGATGCAACAATAAAGTAGCGAAACGTCGACATTTTAAAAAAATTAGGTTCCAGTAGGAACCTAAGCTCAAATAATATACTAATTTAACATAACAACAAGAGGATCATAAAGACGGATAATATGGGTTTCAATATAAGATTGCGAAACAAAATGGCGGCCCAATAAAAATTTTAAAGAATCAACGTAAAAAAATCTTGTTCAATTGATTTTGCAGAAAAATTAAATGTGAAAATGGGATAAACTGGTACGAATTCAACATGACTTAGAAAAATGGCGGTATGTATCAACATAAAATCTCCTTATTGAATTTATTTTATTATGCCAAGAAGTCAAGTGTGGCATAAGTAAGAAATTTCAATTTTTCTCAAAATCTCTAAATTTTCTCATGGAAAATTTCGCTAGGATACACTGACTTTGAGATACAAGCACCTCAAAACACCCTTTTTTCAAACGAAAGAAGTTTGTCAAACGGAATGGAAAACAATCGAAAAACCATAGGGTTCTTTAAAAAAAAGTCAAAAAAAATTACCTTTAATATAACTTCTATCGTGTTATATTAAAATTGACGTTTTCGGTCAGTTTTGCGGTGTCATATCTCGTGTAGCAAAAGTGGTTGAGAAAAAATTTTGATAAATCCAGGTCTCTTCTAAACAGTGGCGGCTCGTGGTGAATTATATTGGGAGGTCAATAACAAATTGAAAAATAGGCATACTTAAAATAAAAACAAATATCTTATTTTTAAATTGAGTTTTAAATTCTCTTGAAGTTCAGATCTACTCTTCGTTCTTTAGAATTGGAAAAATGCTGAATGACACGTTCGTTAAAATTGCACGCACATTCCTTTTATAAACGATTTCTCGATACTTAACATTGCTAACGCGGATAGTTTATCTTGACCCAACTCCTCAACAAAATTTATAAGCTCTCGAAAAACCCCTGAATTTTCAGGTAAAGCCGTTTCATCATGGCCACGTAGTGCCAGGTCGAATGCCCCACAAAATTTTACACACTCTATAATTTTGATTAAAATATAACGATTTTTGGATACATTTTCATTAAAATCTCTAAGAGATTTTCTATAAGCTGTGTCTAGCTGAGTGCGAATATCAACACTTCCGACTGTAGCATAGTTCACCGAACATTTCATGTGATCTGCAGAAAACGCATGTTTTTTTTATTTTTTCTTTTAAGTGTTTTAAGTCTTTAACACCGGTTTTGAAACATAATGATTCCGACGAGTCCTTAGAAAACAACAAACAAACATAACAGTAAAATGAGTTGGAGACTTCACAACCACATATGCAGTTAGCTAAATCGTACATACTTTTGCGAAAGTTTAGATGAACCTCTTTATTTTTGTCTTTACTAGTTTGTCGTATACTAAGTTCTGGCAAATTGCGACCACTTACATTTATTTTCTCAAAATTAAGTTCGTTAGCACTCTTTAGTTGTTTAATTTTTTGCACTACCGACATTTTATTCATCTACATTCACAACTCAAACATAGACCACCTTGAGATTGGTAATTTTTGCAAAATTAAGTTCACTTTTTAGTTGTTTATTTTTTTGCACTAGTCACTACCAACATTTTATTTCCTGTACAGGGTGTCCAATTTTGGTTGTAAATGCAAGGTATCTCCGTTATTTGCAAATATTTAGGGTTGAGATTTTCGCGACACCGTGCCACTTTTTTGTCAAACTCAAGCTGCCGTAATCAGATTTTCCATAGCCCGCCTGGTTTCGGAGATACAGGGCCAAATTGAAAAATTGCATTTTGGGACACCCCTCGTATCTCGGTTATGTTTTAACGTATCGAAAAGTAAAAACTGGCTCTTATAGAATTTTTTACGTAGAATCTTATAGAATTTTTTACGTAGAATCCAGTGTCCTTTTTGATACATGACCCAAAGTCACGTTTTTTTTAATGGGACACCCTGTATATTTTGCGTAGACCTATTCGTCTTATTATGAGCTTTTCAAAAATATATAGTTATCTACAATTATTTTAAAAATAAGGCTACAGTTTAAGTTTTTAAGAATATATTAAGTATATCTATTTTTCGTAATTAGCCATGTTCAAAAGAACTGCTCAAACTGATTTCCATTTTCTCTTAGACATATCTCACACACTCTTGCAATTTTATATTACATTTACAAAAATGCCTGCTCAGTGGTGTTACGCAGGTCTTGAACTGTATTTTGTCGGGTACGAAAAATTAAATTTTTTAGGTGACCCCATAAAAACAAGTCCAATATGGACAGGTCAGGCGACCTAGGAGGCCATCGGACAGGTCCGTGCGTTCCAATCCAGCGTTCGGGGAAGTTCTCTTCTAAATACCGCCTCACAATTTGGAAGTTACGTGCTGGAGCTCCGTCTTGTTGGAAATATATTTGATTCACGTGTGCTAAAGGGACATCTTCTATGATTTCTGGCAAAATATTTTGCAATATTTCAAGGTAGCGATTAGCAGTGAGACCTCCTTCAAAAATATGAAATTTTATTTTGGTTCCTAGTACGAAACAAGCGACATTAAAGCCAAATCTTCCTTGTTGCTCGCGTGGAAATATCAAATGTTGATTTTCAGGTGACCAGTGGCTCGTATTGTGCCTATTAAATATTCCAGCACTACTTATATACGATTCGTCGGACCATATAACCGCCCTTCCAAAATTTTGGTTGGTGTTAATTTTTTGTAAATACCGCTGGCAAAAATCAATACGTCGTTCTGCATCTCCAGAATGAAAATTTTGCCCAATTCTGACCTTAAACATATACTTATGTTTCTTTAAAATCGTTTGAACCCGAGACTTGATTACACCTACTTCATTCCCTATTTTTCTACAGGACGTTAATTTCATCAGCCTCACGATTCTCTTTGTTATATTTCTTTGATCTGGACTTTTTGAAAGAGCCAAAATTTATTAAATTCGATTTCAGCCTACAGAATATTAATTTATTTGGCTGCCTCCTTTCTGGATATCTATATAATAAAAGTTTAAGTTTTAAAAAAGATTGCAATAATAATTATGAAAATAAAACGTTACCTAATGAAATAAAGCTCAGAAGCAGCGTTTATATTTTCATGACTTTCTATGAAACAGGTCAGCATATCATATTGCTCAAAGTTTTCAAATAATTGATTTGCAGCCATTTGTTAAAAAGTAATAATCAGAGCGACTAATTTAACACGTCTATTAGTATTAACATCAAAACTTCATTTAATTTATGACAAAGCAGTGACAAAGCCATTTTTGACAATCAGTCCATGGCTTATTTTTTAAAATAAGTATAGATAACCATATATTTTTGAAAAGCTGGGTGTCCCATTTAAAAAAACGTGACTTTGGGTCATGTATCAAAAACGACGGCCCCGAGTAAAAATCTTGTCTACGCCACTGGATTCTACGTAAAAAACTCTATAAGAGCCAGTTTTTACCTTTTCGGTACGTTAAAAGATAACCGAGATACGAGGGGTGTCCCAAAATGTAACTTTTTCAATTTGGCCCTGTATCTCCGAAACGAGGCGGGCTATGGAAAATCTGATTACGGCACCTTGAATTTGACAAAAAAGTGGCACGGTGTCGCGAAAACCTCAACCCTAAATATTTGCAAATAAACAACTGAACTTCCGCATGCTGACGTGATGCCGCGATCAATCGAATTATGAGAAGAGAGTGGCTGATGACTCAAATCGCGATTTCATATTCCACCTGCTATCACGTTCGGCTGCAACTTGGTAGTTGTGAAATCTTCGGGTACTTTCGTCAAGCTTTAAGGGTAGTCAGAGCAATTCGGACTACCCAGCCTAGCTTGGTATAGAGTATTTTATTGTGCCTAAGGAACGCAACGAGACTATTCGAACCGCCGCGCGCCGCTAATAGTGTAGCGTATTTAACTTTTCCCAAGGTTCGCGTTTTATTACAACTATTAGGAGGGACGGTCAAACGAATAATTTATTCTCTGAAATATTTTTGGGGAGTCATTGACCAAATGACCCTATGGAAGAGCCGCCACTGCTTCTAAAAACGCTTGTCATATTCAGTTAAATCCCTAATAGTATCCAAAATGTGTCGACGTTTGTTAACAAGGTTGACTAAGACTGACACACATACGAATAAGTAAAGTTAAACGAAAGCTCGTAAACTCGGCAATAGTCCTGAAGTCTTAAAGGAATCAGAGAACAGTGGTACTAAGTTTTACAGATTACTGCCAATATAAAGACGCACCTCGTTGGCAAAAGCGGATTTATTATTTTCCAATTTCAAGCAGCAAGCAGGAAAATATTTAATGCATTTGTGCTTTTGCAGCTTTACGGATGGAGTAAGCAAGAAATTAGTTTATTATTTTACGAATAAGTTGACTTCTGGCGAACCTAATATAAAGCCTGCTTGCTGGTCTTTAAATTAGATGCTGAAATGTTATTTGCGCAATAAAATTGCCGGCTTCTTGAATTTAGTTTACATTTATCACAAGGTAAATAACTAGATTTCGGAAATACATTTGTTAACGTGAATTTTCATGCCAATGTAATATTAAAAAAAGAACTAAAGAAGAAATATCTATAAAAAACGAAATAGTAATTTATTTAGCAAGTGGTTAAAAAGGTATTTTTTTACCATGTGTGCTAAGCACACAAGTAAAGAGAAACACTGTTTAGCCATAAGTTATTATAGATTTTTTTATCGCTATTTAACAATAATAATATTAATAATTATGAGTGCATTTTTTATCACAAAGAGTGGATAACGTATAGGGCGGTTTTGTTCCTTTAGAAACGTAATATTATGATTGATCATTAGGTATCAAAGTCGACTTGAAGGAGAGGAATGGCAACTATGAAATTAGCTGTAATGACGGTGATCTAAAATATGTTGGGCAAACTAAACGATCCATAAACATTGGTTTTAAAGAACACATGGCATATTTAAGATACAGAAGAACAGAAAGATGAAGCGTTGCCCAACATGCTTCAGAAAACATTCACCAAATAGGAATAAATAATCTTAAGTTAATTAAAAATGTATCTAATAACAGACTATTGGATGCATTTGAAATTATAGAAATAGTTAAATGTGGTAAGGAAGCACTAAATAAGTGATAGTGTGATAAGAGGATAAGTTACCTTATTTTATAACATCTGCTGATGATTGGTTAGCGAAACGCGCGTCCAGAACATAACAATTTGTGGTGTAGTGTGGTTAGAACTCTTGTATTTTGATCTATCTTCTACCACAGGTTCCAGTGTTAGGACTTAACATGGCTTCACGGTCAACGAAACAAAACCTTTATTGTAAGTACTGTACTAGGATCAGGTTAATAGCAGCAGATATTTGATTTCTAAAATCATGTAAGTCTTTTTCAATTTTGCCTAAATTCATTTCAGTAAAGATCCCTAAACAATCAGCCGTTACTGGGAAGGTTGAATCTCTTGCCAAACAAAAGTGGCTAGATTTAAAAATCTGTATAGCAAACGAAGTATGCTTGAAATTGAAGCATACGGATTATTTAAAAAACTGATTTATAAGCTTAGTAATTTAGAATTTGAACAATGGTTAGATCTTCAAAGAAAGATGTTCGTAGTTATCGATGCCAAATTTTTAAAGAAAATGTGTTCCCTTAAAAACAAACTGAGAAAGTTGAAACCACAAAAACAAATTTCTTCGTAAGTCGAGAACATTGTAGAAAACCTTTTTTCTCAGTCCTTTGATAATAGAGAAATCGCCCTTTTCAATAAAGGTTTGAATTTTGCAGAGCCTTCAGTAGAAAATAGTTTACCAACTATTACAGCGAATATCGAAAGTTCCATTCAATACGTGCCAGAGTCAGGGGATTCATTAGAAAGACTTGCAGAAATCAAATCTCAAAAAACATTGTTAACAAGTCAGAATATATTTCTCGTAAAAATACTGAAGTTACCCAGGGACTGAAGAAAAAAGAATTTTTTTATTTAAAAGCTGACAAGGGAAATGAGGTTGTTATACTAGACAAAACAGATTATTTTGGAAGAGTAGACAATTTGATTCAAACTGGTCCTTACGATTTAATTGAGAAAAACCCGTTATCAAAAATGATAATAGAAGTATTTTTAAAACAGTGTAAAAACCTTGCGTCCAATAAACTAAAATTCAAACTAATACATAGTAACTCACAGTTATCTAAACTGTATTGCCTTCCCAAAATCCATAAACCTGGGAAGTTCATGAGGTCTATTGTTTCAGCTGCTGGATCACCAATGTATAATATTTCAAAATGGTTAGTAAAAGAATTTAGCAAATTAAATATTTCGTACGATAACTTTGAAGTTACAAACTCGTTAGAATTCTTAGATGAAATTAAGAATGTTCACTTAAAAGAAAGTGAAATTTTAATATATTATGTTGTAAGCTCATAGTTTCCTAATGTACAGGGTGGCCCACATAAGATGACCCACTACCTTATCTCAGAATCTGTACGAGATAGGGAAAAAAGTTTTATACAAAAGTTTCTTAGGTTTATCTAGGTTTTTTAAATATTATATTTTTATATATATAGGGTGTGTCATTTTGCGTTGACAGATGTCAACTTTGTTTTTTTAAATAGAACACCCTGTATATTATTATGGATTTGAATAGCTCTCTTAGAGACGATTTCAACGATGTATCATAAGATGGATCTACGAGGCACCGTTTCGGAGATATTTACGATCATCTTCAATTTTTGACATACTTTCAACTTGTTGTATCTCTGGTATTTATCAACTTTTTTGTTTCATTTTTGTGCAGGAAAAAACATAATTTTATGCTTTATTGGACGTGTAGGTAAAAATATTGAAATTGAAAAAAAATGTTACAGTGTTGTCACGTTTTGCGTACCATCAGTTTTCTCAAGATTTTTAAATGCAACCCCCTATATTTTATAACGGATTTAAATAGAGCATCGAAAGACGATTTTAACGATATATTATAACATAGGTTTACAAGTCACGGTTCCCGAAGTTTTGGGGATTTTCTTTAGGAATCAATTTTAATATTAAACAATTTTTACTAAAACATAATATAAACTATTAAACGTGACATGACATGAACGAAGACAACAAAATTAATATTATATGCTAAAGAATATCTAAATTAGATTTTCTAATTGCTTTGAATAATTATTACCACGCCGTTTTCCAGATCAAACGGAAAACTCTCCAAAAATCAGTTAAATACATAATGTGTATTTTTGTTAAAATAGTGTGAATCTATTTAAAAATAGTTCTTTATGTTTCCTTATACTAAATAAGCCTTATCATGTTATGTCGATAAAACAGACGGCCAAGGCGACTGTGTCGATGGTGCCGCAAAATGTCTTTGCTTACTAATCATTTTTGTTGTTTCGTTTTTATATAGAGCATCTGAAAGTCAGTCGAGTAATAAACGTCATCAAGCTAAGTATTGGCTTCGTGTTTTTTCTCTCACAATTATTTACCAACCTTTCCACAACCCTATCAACAATTTTAAGTAGGCTGTGCTTCAAAACCATGGAAACAAACGAAATATTATTTGCATGAAATTTGACAGCTTGGTTGCATTTCTTGATTAAATTAGTAAATTTAAGAAATAATTATGTCGAACTACACTATTCAACAACGTTTAAATTTATATGAGTGCTTCATTAGAAACAATAAGAGTCCCGCACTAGCGTTAAGGGAGTATAGAAGACTGTATCCAAATAGCAGAATTCCAAGTAAGAAAATCTTCGTAAGAATTACGCGAGATCTGGAAAATGGCGTTGTGATAAACAATAAAAGAAACCGGCCTAGGACAGTTCTTACAGAAGAAAATCAACTTGATGTTCTTTTATATTTTGAGGAAAGCAATGAAAATTCCCAAAGGGATGCCGCACGGGACATACCGCATATTAGCCGAGCAAGTATTCAGAGAACACTTAATATCAACGATTACCATCCTTTCAAATTCACTCCGGTACAAGAGCTATCCATAGCTGATTTTGACAACAGAGCTACTTTTTGCATGGATATGATGGACCGCCACTTTGATCAACCGGTTTTTGACAAAATTCTTTTCACTGACGAAGCAATTTTCAACACCGCGGGAATATTTAACCGAAAGAACTGCCACTACTGGTCAAGGCAAAATCAACATAAAATCAAAGCCATCAGAAAGCAGGGACATCAAAGTGTATATGTTTGGTGCGTAATAATAAAGGACCGAGTGATTGGGCCGGTTTTTTATGATAGGACTCTTAACGGACAGAGATACCACAGTTTGTTGCAAAATGAAATACAACCTCTTATTAATGAATTACCGGATGAAATTAAAGATGGTCTTGTATTTCAACAAGACAGTGCGCCGTACCATACCGTAAGACCTGTAATTGAATGGTTAAATGAAAGATTTCCAATGTGGATTGGCAGATTTGGGTCAATACCCTGGCCAGCTCGGAGTCCCGATTTAACTCCACTAGATTTTTTTTTATGGGGAAATATTAAACACAAAGTGTATAAGAATAAAGTTAATAACGTAGACGATTTAAGGGGGAGAATAATGGAAGAGATCCATTTGATCAATGAGAGTGGAGCAGTTCGTAGGGCAATAAAAAAATTAGACATTATTTATACAACATGTATAGCACAGGAAGGTGGTTATATAGAAAATTTAATTTAAGTAATGTTTATTTTTTTGTCTTTGTTCTTGTTATGTCATGTTTAATAGTTTCTGTTATGTTTAGTAAAAATTGTTTAATATTAAAATTGATTCCTGAAGAAAATCCCCAAAACTCGGGAACCTATGACTTGTAAACCTATGTTGTAATATATCGTTGAAATCGTCTTTCGATGCTCTATTTAAATCCGTTATAAAATATAGGGGGTTGCATTTAAAAATCTTGAGAAAACTGATGGTACGCAAAACGTGACAACACTGTAACATTTTTTTTCAATTTTAATATTTTTACCTACACGTCCAATAAAGCATAAAATTATGTTTTTTCCTGCACAAAAATGAAACAAAAAAGTTGATAAATACCAGAGATACAACAAGTTGAAAGTATGTCAAAAATTGAAGATGATCGTAAATATCTCCGAAACGGTGCCTCGTAGACCCATCTTATAATACATCGTTGAAATCGCCTCTAAGAGAGCTATTCAAATCCATAATAATATATAGAGTGTTCCATTTAAAATAACAAAGTTGACATCTGTCAACGCAAAATGACACACCCTGTATATATAAAAATACAATATTTAAAAAATTTAGATAAACCCAAGAAACTTTTGTATAAAACTTTTTTCCCTATCTCGTACAGATTATGAGATAAGGTAGTGGGTCATCTTATGTGGGCCACCCTGTACCCATACCAGTAGATTTAGAGTACGTAAAGGAACTACTTGAATTCAATAATTTAAAGAAAGAAAGTAAGAATAAGTAATAAGAATTAGAACTAAGAAATCGTTTTTGTAGATTTTCGGAACAAATAAAAAATTGAAAAATTTGCAGTCTTGTTTAACACCCTGTATAAACAACTTTTTAGTTTAGGTAAGTTTTACGCCTTACATCGATTATATGTAATAAAAATTGCAAGCTACAGCTGAAAACCGCACCTCAGTATGTCGTGTCGTTTTAAAAATATTCGAGCTTAAATTTTACCAAAAAATGCAAGTGAACTGTTTCAAGAGGCCAGCAGTTTAGATAACAATTTTCGGTGTACAGGTGTATATTTTGTCTACCCCGAGGCACTTTATGCATAATAGATTTAATCGATGAAACTCATTTAAAATTGTCATCTTGCGCTACTCCATAACATTCAATTAATTTTTAGATGCACAGTCAAGATAACCCGTTAAAAAGTTTATTTATTAGGCTTACAATTTGATGCATCGTCTGAAATTAATATTCGGAGTGTTAAGTTTTAATTAGATTAATTAGTTGAAATATTTTGACAAAAATAATATATCGTATGTCTATACAAGAACTTAAAAAATATATGGTTCTGCTATAAGTGTCATTAAAATGCCCATATTTAAAACCAAATAATTGCGAACTGTTGCAAATCTTTGGGTGAGAGCACTCGACAAAATAGGAAAAAAAATGCCAATATATACATGGTCAAAAACGCACCTTTTTTGGTTATATAGGGTGTCAAAATTTCAATTTTTTTTCTCGTTTTTTGCGTTTTTTTTTCAGTTCCTTCTGAGACAATTAGTTCAAATTTAGAACATGTATTATTTTTAAAAACCTCTACTATAAAATATTAAAATCGTGGATGGTAGTATACAGGTTGTTACGTTTTTTTGCGGAACATTTTTTTGCAGGACCCTGTGTGAATTCTGATATAAAATTTAAACTCTTTGTTCATTTTTTTAGCTCTTTCATATTTTGCATTATTCTATCTATCACAGTTTTCGACCTATTTGCAATAATTGCCATAGATGCAAATGAAGTGTAGGCTAAATAATGAAACTGGAAAAAAAGGTAGTAGGTTGAGGCAGGTCATTTGTTAATTCTGTTCATTAATCTGACATTTTGTAAGAATAATTTTTTTGTTTGACGTTTCCGTAGTTGTTTCGAGATGTTTAATGAAGGTTGAAATCACAAATCAAGAATATGCAGAAATTTATTTCGTTTATGGACTTGCCAACGGCAATTGTTATGAAGCCAGACGACTCTATGAACAGAAATATCCAAATCGCATGGTGCCCAATAGACAAACATTTGCAAAGGTACATCATCGGCTATGTGAAAAGGGATCATTCAAGAAATCCACTCATTTAGCAGGAGCAAATAGAACGGTTAGGACTCCTGATGTCCAGGAAGCAGTCCTGAATGCAGTAAAAAATGATCCTGCTACCAGTACGAGGAAAATTGCAGCAACACTTAACATTTCATTTGTGCTTGTATGGAGAATTTTATTAGAGAACTTAATGTATCCTTACCACATCCAAAGGGTTCAAGCTGTTCTCCCACGTGACTTTCCACTCCGTTTAAATTTTTGCCAGTGGTTCTTACAAATGCTAGCCCAAAATCCATTATTTGAAAACACGATTTTATTTAGCGATGAGGCAAATTTTTGTAGGAATAACATAAGTAATGTTCATAACAATCTTTTTTGGGCAGAAGAGAATCCGCATTCGATACATGAAAATAATTTCCAGCAACAATTTTCAGTAAATGTGTTGGCCGGCATTATTGGAGATTATTTGATAGGTCCATTTTTCCTGCCAGCAAGGCTAAACGGACGATATTATCGCCAATTTCTCGAAGACGAACTCCCGGTATTGCTCGAAGACGTGCCAAGTCTTCTTAGAAATCAAATGTGGTTCATGCACGATGGTTTACCAGCATATTTCAGCATAGAGGTGAGGGAGTTCCTAAATAATAATTTTAACAACCGTTCGATAGGGCGAGGGGGACCTCAGCCATGGCCCCCTAGATCTCCAGATCTGAATAGCCTGGATTTCTTTTTCTGGGGACACCTGAAAACACTGGTGTATCAGACCCCAATCCAGACAGAAGAAGATTTAAGAAACAGAATAATAGCTTCATGCGACATCATTCGCAATACTCCTGGAATATTTGACAGAGTCCGTCAGTCCATGAGGCGAAGACTTGATTCTTGCATTCTAGCAAGAGGCGGACAGTTTCAACAACTTTTATAGTTTTGTTTTATTTTTAATTTAACTGTAATAATTTTATCTGATTGTTCATTATTATGTCGGTTGATTTAAAATAAAACCCGTTTCTTAATTTTTTGCTTAATTTCGCCTACATGCCATCGATGCCAAATAAGTCGAAAACTGTGAGAGATACGAGAATAATGCAAAATACGAAAGAGGTAAAAAAATTAACAAGAGTCTAAATTTTATATCAGAATTCATACAGGGTGCTCCAAAAAAAAAGTTCCGCAAGATAAACTTGTAGGTGGTGCAAAAAAATTTAACACCCTGTATACTACCATCCACGATTTTGATATTTTATCATAGAGGTCTTTAAAAATAATACATGTTCTAAATTTAAACTAATTGTCTCAGAAGGAACGGTAAAAAACGCAAAAAACGAGAAAAATTTTTGAAATTTTGACACCCTGTATAACGAAAATGGTGCGTTTTTGACCATGTATATATATATATTGCCATTTTTTTCCTATTTTGTCGAGTACTATCACCCCCCGAAACATGCCCACGACATTAATTAACACCCTGTATAGAATATACCTAAATAATTACGAAACTTTAGTGGCCGATTCGTGATTTAAGAAAAAAATTATTAAATTATTAAAATATCTAGTTTCGTGGACGGAAAAAATTCTTTTTTTTAATTTTCTTTATTATAGTTATGTTTTTAAATTGTTTTTTGGTAATATTTATAATACATATTTTGTTGCCACGGCATATTAAGAAAAAATGAGTGAAAAACTAAAGAAGATGAATCCCTTTCTTTGTGTTTTAGCAAACAAATTTTATATAGAGAAATATGGCAGAAATCCAATATGGAGGAACAAAATGGCAACCTAACAAAATATTTAAAAAAATGTTACTAAAACTACTTTTTATCTAAAAATTTCCAGAAAAATTAATTTTGTGATATGGGGACTAACCGATAAATTTTGGTATGAGTCCAAGATGGTTAAAAAAAATGGCGGTCTAATTAAATGTTTACCTAATCGATCTCAAAGTTCGCAAAAAAGCTCGAGTATGACATAGGGATAATCTGAGTTTCGTGACGTACCACTATGGTAAAAGAAAATGGCGTCATCCGACCTAAACACGTTTGTATCAAAAAATTACTTATTGAACTAAGTTGGAAATTTACAACAAAATGAAATGTAAAACAGGATTGAACGAACATTTTGTCAATTCTCTATAGCAAAATAAATTGACTTTTTAATTAAATGTTCAAAAAGCCGGTAAAACTCCCTTTCCTAAAATAAAGACCTTTTCTGGTTGAAAATAATAAATGTCATAATTGATTTTTTATAGATTATGTAAATTAACTTACAATAAATAAAAAAAATATTATTATACAAATAAATTAATAACAAAGAAAACAGAATATTTAAAAATGGTATACTGGAGTATCGAAGCAGTGATTTTATTTAAATAGGCCTAAATGAATGTTTGTATGTACAGGGTGGCCGGATTTGGTGGCAAAAGCAGGGTATCTCGCCTATTTTTAAAGATAGAACCTTTTGGTTTTCACGAACCTGAGCTAATTTTTTGTGAAACTCATGAAGCCGTAAACAAAATTTTCATAGTCTTCTTCGTTTATAAGATACAGGGCGAAATAGAAAATTTTGCATTTTGGGACCCCCTCGTATCTCGGTTATCCTTTAACTTAACGCAGAGGGCAAAACTTGCTGCTTATGCAGTTTTTTACGCTGGATCCAGTGGCGTAGTCATATTTTTCATTTGAGTGGTTATTATTTAGATATAACCCAAAGTTTTGTTTTTTTTTAAGGGACACCCTGTATATTTGTCCAGAAATTGATTTGTCCTTTTAAAAGTTTCTCAAAATATATATAATAGTATGGGTCTATTTTAATAAACAACAACAAAAATCCTAATTTTTATAATTATCATCCCATATTTTGCAGTAGGCCATGCAAAACAATGCTGCCTTTTATTTAAAGTCGTTAACAATATCTACATCCTAACAATAAATCAAAATAAATATGTAATTAAATCTGTTTATCAAAATATGTATTGATAATTTCGCACCAAAAAAGTACCACCTACCTAGATTTATGTAACACAAGAACAAAACAGTAATAAATTACTATGTAACAAGCCTTTCAGCAAAAATCAACTGTCGTATAAGAACTGCAGTAACCAAGGAAAACAAAAGAACTGTTCAAACTGATTTTCATTTTGTTCTATGCATGCTTCGCGCAATTTTCGTATTCGTTTTAGGGAATTAAGCAAAATAACGGGATGATTTTGTAAATAGCTCTTATTGCATTGGACATTATCATAGTGGTCTTTGTAAATTCTATTTTCCAGATATCCCCATAGAAAGAAATATAAAATCGACAAATCTGGGGACCTAGGGGGCCATCTTATAGGTCCATTTGTTCCGATCCATTGATTGGTAAAATTATTGTCCAGAAATAATCTCGTCATTCCAGAATTGTGTGCAGGAGCACCGTCCTGTTGAAAATAAATTTCGTTAATTTGCGCTAGAGGAACATCGTCAAGTAATTCAGGTATAGCTGCCTCTAAAATTTCTATATAGCGACTGGCTGTTAGATTTCCCTCAAATATATAAAATTTTATGTGTTCCTAATATGAAGCAGGACACATTTTCTGTTTTCTGGGAAATATTTGGTGTCGATTTTCCTGGGACCAGAATCTCCTATTGTGCCTATTGAGTATACCAGAATTCTGAAATGTGCTTCGTCTGACCATATAACCTTCCTTTCAAAATCTCCACCATATCGCTTTCTCGAAACCAATTGCAGAAGACTACCCGACGCTCTGCATCCCCTGGCTGTAAGTGCTGCACGAGCCTAGATTTGTATGGGTGGTATTTGTACTTTTTTAGAATTTCTTGAACTCTAGTTTTTGGAATCCCTATGCTCTTTTCACTTGCCCTACAAGAGTTTGTAGGGTAAGCTTCTGCATTAGCCAAAACCGTAATTTCCTCAGCCTCCCGATTTTCTTTATTATGTTTTCGTACGAGGTTTGATAAATGACCCGTGATTAAGTAAATTCTTTTTTATCTGATAAAAAGTGGATATATCAGGTTGCCTCCTTCCTGGATATCTAAATAAAAATTAAGCAATAGTATTTCAACATACCTAAAAATCTCAGAAGCCGCTTCAACATTTTCATTACTTAATATAAAACAAGCTAACATATCATATTTTTCATAATGTTCGAAAGTTTGGTTTTCTTCCATATTTTTACACAATAAATAAATTCAAAAAACTAACGCTATATTTTATATACGCGTACAAAATTGGAAAATGTCTTTTGCTTCCAAGAAAACAAAAGAAAACGGCATCGTTTTGCATGGCCTACTGCAAAATTTGGGATGATAATTATAAAAATTAGGATTTTTGTTGTTGTTTGTCAAAACAGACTCATACTATTATATATTTTTGAGAAGCTTTTAAAAGGACAAATCAATTTCTGGACAAATATACAGGGTGTCCGATTTAAAAAACACAACTTTGGGTCATATCTAAAAAATAACAACTCAAATGAAAAATATGACTACGCCACTGAATCCAGCGTAAAAAACTGCATAAGTAGCAATTTTTTCCTTTGCGTTAAGTTAAAGGATAACCGAGATACGAGGGGGGTCCCAAAATGCAAAATTTTCTATTTCGCCCTGTATCTCGTAAACGAAGAAGGCTATGAAAATTTTGTTTACGGCTTCATGAGTTTCACAAAAAATTAGCTCAGGTTCGTGAAAACCGCAAAGTTCTATCTTTAAAAATAAGCGGGATACCCTGCTTTTACAACCAAATCCGGACACCCTGTACGTATGCATGTATGTATGTCATATCCCGACGATAAAAGTTGTGGAGAAGAAAAACCTGAATGATTGTTGCTAGATATGTAAATAAAATGCACGTATTGTTATAATTTTTTATTTATACAAGAGCAATATAACCATTCAAGAGAACGGTGGTTTTCGGATTGACAAAGACAACATAAAAATTTAGCAAAAATGGTAGAACATTAATTATATAGACGAAATAAATATGAAGAAAAATAAATTTAGAAAGATCGGTAATTACCCAGAACATCCCTCGTAACGGATTCCACCATTACAGAGATAACACAGTTTATATTTACATATCTTTATTTGGCATTAACTTTACAGATATTTTATAAATTTTAATATGCTAGGTTTATTATAAGGTAGGATCTGAGTACTTGGGTACATAAATAGGTAAAACCCTTTTAACAGAACTTTTCACACAATGAAATTTTCGTTTTAGAAAGAAAAGTGAAAAACAGTGAAACTACCCTTAACGGATACCTCCGAACAATGGACACCTCTGCTGAACGCACAATTTTGAAGTCACCGACCGTCAGTATATGTATTCCTCTGTATTAAACCCTCTTGACAACGGACACTCTCAACAACGGACAGGGACAGTAAAGTTCGGAACATTTTTAATAAAAACAGAAAAATTTACCTCCTCAGAATGAACAGATGTTAGGATAATTTTGAAAAACCCACACCGCGAGACATTTATAACGCCGATGAATCGGCACTTCTTTTCCGCGCCTTGCCAAATAAAACGTTTTCTTTAAAAGGCGAAACATGTGCTGGCGGGAAATTGTCCAAGGAGAGACTCACTATTTTGCTTTGCCCCGCTCTGAATGGAAAAAAAAATATACTGGTAATTGAAAAAAGTAATAAACCCGTTGTTTTAAAGGATCAAGCGTGGAAAAATTGCCACTTGAATGGTACTATAACAAGAAAGCATGGATAACAAGGGATATAACGTGCGTCGGATTGGTTGCTGACATTTGACCGAAAAATGCAAAGGCAAAACCGAAATGTATTTTTATTTTTGGATAACGCTGCATCTCACCTAAAACTGGAGTTAAAAAATGTTAAAATAATTTTTTTTACCCCCAAATACGTCATCACACTGCCGGTCATTGGACCAGGGCGTGGTTCAAAATTTTAAAAACCACTACAGAAAGTTTTTAATCAAGCGACTTTTGTCATCCATTGAATATTCTGAATCTACCGAACAATTGGAGAAATCCATAAATGTTGTAAGTGCCTCGATTTGGATTGTTGCTGCATGAAAAAAAGTCGAATCCAAGACCATCAATAACTGCTTCCGCAAAGCTGGCTTCGACGAAATTGACGAGGAAAACGTTGACCACGATAGTGAAGATGATGGTTGCCATTATCGGAATTATGTAGAAACATCAATGTATTCTTTCAGAAATTGATGAAAGTTTATTCTGGGAAAATCCTAACATAAGTCTAC
Source organism: Kuschelorhynchus macadamiae (assembly GCA_030620095.1). NCBI lineage: Eukaryota > Metazoa > Arthropoda > Insecta > Coleoptera > Curculionidae > Kuschelorhynchus > Kuschelorhynchus macadamiae. The sequence goes on along the minus strand of JAUTXW010005521.1, from coordinate 108,517 downwards.
GTGAGTGCATCAGTGAATTTCAAAATACACGTGATGATGAAGAAATTATTTCTTCCAATATTAAGAACATTAAGGAAGCATATAAAATGTTAAAGGATATTGAAAACTTTTGTATTTTATCTGAAGATTCTGTTTTAGGGAAAAAAATCTCAGAAGTTGCGTCTAAAATGGAATCTCAAATTATTAAAAGTAAATTAACTGATTTAACACAAAAAAAAACTTGATAATTTTTTTAAATAGAAACTTTTTATAAAGTAGAACTGTATTAAACTGTATATGTAGGTAGTATAATATTTTATACTAGGTAGTACATTTTTATTGTATGCATATATGTATCTAAAAGATGTTGGTGTATACGTAGTAACAATTGTATTAATAATTTGTACTAAACATATTATTTTTTTACTTACAAATAAAATATTTTTTTAAATAAAATTACATTGGTATGTAATTTGTTCACTCCCCACAACGGACACGTCTATACAACGGACAGTTTATGTGACACGGCTACTGTCCGTTGTTGAGAGGTTTCACTATATATAAATAATACATATTATGTATAAAGTGACTACCAAACTATATTTATATATAAACTGTGTTTTATGTGTGTGGCGGAATCCGTTACAAGGAAAGTTACCGTTCTTTTTTTTTTGTTTAATATCGATTTATTTAAACGGTCCAGGAAGAGGATTTTTTAATAATTATTTATTGCGCATTTAAAAGCGATTTGTGAGGTAGCGGTGCGTTTCCGAAAAAAATTATGCTGAGGTAGAAAAATAACAACGAACTGCACGCCTAAATATAAGCCATACATTTTTTTATTTAAATTATTAAGGAATTACGAAATATTAAATAGAACAATAAAGCATTTATGACCGATGCTAAAGAGAAATTTTTTAAGTACCTCATTAAAATAGCTTATTAAGGGATAAGAAATCTCTTGATAGCCGTACAATAGAGCTATTTTACATTCATATTATGCTGCCCGGAGATTGAGATATCCTATGAATAAATAATAACTTAATCGTTTCGTTTAAAATTTGACGTTACCATTTTTGAATGAATCTGTTAAATGAATTATTCACAATACCCAATGTTATTCATGATAATTCATATACGGTAAACTTATATGTTTAAAAAACTTAGAAATAAATAGTATATGGATAAGTAATTTATTCTTAGTGTTATACAAATTATGCATCTAGTATAAAATGTCTAATGATTCAGTAATAAATCAAAAAAAGTTAGTTGACTGTATAACGTGTATACACCGCCGGATTAAGGAGGGCTTTTTTGTGGCTAAAACACTGGGCCCCGCAATACGTATAGCCCCAAAAGGATCTTATTTTTTAATTTGTTAATTTACTTACAAATTTATTATACATAATATATTTAAAATTTAAACGCGGAAATTTTTATTAAATGCAAGTAATTTTACAGTTTCCTTGTCGACAGCTGTCAATCATATCACTAGCTACACTTATCTTATTAATAAGTGGTATGGTATGATTGGTAGGTGGGAGATGGCGCACTAATTTTGCACTCGATCGAGATTTTAATGTTTTAGTAAAGTGTAAAAGTGTTTTAGTGCATATTCCGGATTTTTATTAATTAATTGATTGATACACATATAAAACATACATATTATGTCTTCACACCCTATAAGATAAGTGGAGCTTCTAAAGGTAAGGTAATTATAACTATACCCTAGATAAACCTACACCAGAAACTTAGACAAGTAGCGCGTCAATTTTCTTTGGCCTCGGCGCGAGAGACATGTATGGCCCGCACCAAAACTTTGTCGGATATTAAAAATTATTAATAAATTAAAAACAGCATTACCGCACCAATTCAAAATTTTTGGAAACAAAATGTTATGAATATTTAGGTATTATAATATGCGAATTATTGGTTTGTTTGCTTTTACTGCGATATGAATTTGATTTAATCTTATTTCGTGAAAATGGAAAACTAATTATATTGGTGTTTTAAAAAAATGCCAAATGCTCATATTCCTGCACTAATCAGAAAATTATGTTTACATTAGAAAAAAAACACATTATTAACTTTCAGAAATATATTTATTTATACACAAAATTATAAAAAATATCTGAACATTATGTAACTAGTAGCATATTCTAACTAAGTAAATCAAATCTTCATCATCATCAAACAGCCTGTATCGTCCACTGCTGAACATAGGCCTCCCTCATTAGCTTCCATCCAACTCGATCTTGAGCGCTCTGAAGCCAGTTTGTTGTTATGCGCTTTATGTCGTCTGTCCAACGGGTTGGAGGACGCCCTCTGTTTCTGAACGCGTTCTGTCTAGGACGCCATTCCATGATTTTCTTGGTCCACTTTTCGTTAAACATTCTGGCTACGTGTCCAGCCCAATTCCACTTAAGATGAGTTATTCGCCTAACTGCGTCTGTCAATCTTGTTCTTCGGCGTATTTGCTCATTTGGTACTTTGTCTCTCAACGTGATTCCCAGAAGGGCTCGTTGAGCCACTCGAACCTTATGTATTGACCTTTTCGTTACTGTCAGGATCTCTCCGCCATACGTCATTACCGGTAGGACGCATTGGTCAAACACCCTACGCTTCAAGCATATAGGGATATAAGTCTTGAAGACATGTTTTAGTTTTCCAAAAGCAGCCCACGCCAATCCAATTCTTCTTTCAACCTCGCAGGTCTGATTATCTCTGCCGATTCTTATTTCATGCCCCAGGTATTTGTAGGATGTGACTTGGGAAATTTGGTTTCCGTCTACCAAGATATTTCGGCTAACAACTAGATTTGTCATGAACTGCATTTTGGAAGTGTTGATTTTGTATTTCTGCCTTATACACACTGTCCGAGATCAACACGATATCGTGGGCGAAACGTAGGTGGGTGAGGTATTCCCCGTTAATATTAATGCCTGTGCCATCCAGTTCGATGTTCTTGAACGTATATTGTACTAGAGTGGTAAATAATTTAGGCGAGATTGTATCACCTTGACGGACCCCACGTGCTACTCTAAATTTGTCCGTTTCTTCATGCATTCTGACACTCGCTGTTGCATTCTGGTAAATGTGTTGTATTACGGCGGAATATCTGTAGTCTATTCGACAGTCGGCAAGTACTTTAAGCATTTCGGTGTGCTTTATAGAGTCGAATGTTTTCTCGTAATCGACGAAAACAAGCAGGAGTGGTCTATTGTATTCCACAGATTTCTCAATTAGGGTTTTAATAACCATCAAATGATCGTTAGTGCCGTACCCGGATCGAAAACCAGCCTGCTCCACGGGCTGGTAGAGGTCTAGCTTGGGTGTTAGCCGCCTGATGAGAATCTTCGTGAACAGTTTGTAGAGATGGGGAAGTAAGCTAATGGGTCTATAGTCTATAGCTGAACCTGAGGTAAAAGAAGAGGATCCCAAGTACCTCAACTGGCTCCGGCGTGAGCTGCAGTTGAACCTGAGGTAAAAGAACACCCCACCTCAGCCGCAACACTGCCTGATCACGGAACAGCAGTGTCGCTGAGGGCACAGAAGAGGACCAAAAACTCGAAGACCACCAGGCACACTGACGGAGGGACACTGGCAACGGCAGACTGGACTACGGGACAGTAGGACGTAGGCAGAGACAAACCGGACAGAAGAAAGGAGGACAGCAGAGAAATATCCCCCCCTGGTAAGACGACACTTTCCCTATTAATAATATTTTTTATTTCAGATGACTACAAGTATCGAGAGGTGGCAAGAGTACACATAACTTGTATTATATAAATTAATATGTCATTCCTCAACAGTGACAAACTTTAGAAAGTCACAATAGTGATAACTTTCGAGTGAAATATTGGAAGTTGCTATCGTGATGAATCTGTATGGTGTATATGTCAATATACCGTATGTATTGTGGTTTACGTTATTAAATATAAAAATAATACTAGGGTTTTGACTATTTGTTTCAAATTTATATTGAGTGTACAGGGTGTCCAATTTTGGTTGTAAATGCAAGGTATCTCCGTTATTTGCAAATATTTAGGGTTGAGGTTTTCGCGATACCCTGCCACATTTTTGTCAAACTCAAGCTGCCGTAATCAGATTTTCCATAGCCCACCTCGTTTCGGAGATACAGGGCCAAATTGAAAAAATTGCACTTTGGGACACCCCTCGTATCTCGGTTATCTTTTAACGTATCGAAAAAGTAAAAACTGGCTCTTATAGAGTTTTTTACGTAGAATCCAGTGGCGTCGACAGATTTTTACTCGGGGCCGTCGTTTTTGATACGTGACCCAAGTTACGTTTTTTTTTAATAGGACACCCTGTATATTTTTACGTAGTTCTATTCGTTTTATTATGAGCTTTTCAAAAATATATAGTTATCTATACTTATTTTAAAAATAAGGCTACAGTTTAAATTTTTAAGAATATATTAGGTATATTTATTTTTCGTAATTAGCCATGTTCAAAAGAACTGCTCAAACTTATTTCCATTTTCTCTTAGACATCTCTCACACACTCTTGCAATTTTACCCAGTGCATTTGAAATGACTACATTGCGTGCTTGTATTTGCAAAAATGCCTGCTCAGTGGTGTTACGTAGGTCTTAAACTGTGTTATGTCTGGTACGGAAAATTAAATTTTTTACGTGACCCCATAAAAAGAAGTTCTATATGGACAGGTCAGGCGACCTAGGAGGCCATCGGAGAGGTCCGTGCGTTCCAATCCAGCGTTCGGGGAAGTTCTCTTCTAAATACCGCCTCACAATTTGCGAGTTATGTGCTGGTGCTCCGTCTTGTTGGAAATATATTTGATTCACATGTGCTAAAGGGACATCTTCCATCAAAAATGGATTTCATTAAATTCTGACTTTAAACTCAGAATTTTCTCAAATTCTAACTTTAAACTCAGAATTCTGTTAAATTGACTTTTATTAATTAATTAATTAAATTCGGACTTTCAGAATTTAGTTAATTTCTGAATTTAAACTAAGAATTTAGTTAAATTTCGACTTTAAACTTAGAATTTTGTTAGATTGTGACTTTCAACTCAGAATTTTGTTAAATTCTGACTTTAAACTCAGAATTTTGTTAAATTCCGACTTCAAAGTCAGAATTTAAAAGTAAAAAAAGTTGTGGCCCTTATACGCTTCCGTAGGTACTTATTTATACTAATTTTTGAAAAAAAAAATTAACACCCCATATCTCAGAATCGAGACCTCCTGACACATGTTCATACGATCTTTTTCTCTTAAAATAACCTAACGAATCACCTCCTGGAGTTACGTATCGTAGTTAGAAAGCACCCTGCATACTGGGCTGGAAACGTCAGTAATATAAAGACTATATGTAAAACCCTGGGGATGATGTTTTTCACGATTACAAACATTTGGTTTGGTCACCATTTTGTTTCACACTTAAATCTTGCACAAAATTTGAGATGAATCTAATAAGTAGTTCTTTTCAGGGTGATTTTTTTAAATATTTTATTAAGCCGCTATTTTGTTTCGCAATCTTGAATTAGTACCAAAATGTTTACCAGTCGATTCCTAAGCAAAAGTTGGTTTTTGTGCAATATTTCAGGTAAATTGGATGACTAGTTCTTTAGTAATATCTTTTTAACATTTCACAAGTCGCCATTTTGTTTCTCCATATTGGACTTCTGCCAAATTGTTACCAGATCATATCCAATGACCTTTAATTTTTGACGGACCCTCAAATATGGGATTATGATTTTTTCACGATTATATTACTTTCGTTTTACTACGGAGGTAATAAAAATTCAGAAGAAACTAAGCAAAACATGCTTTTAAATGTTCCCTCTATCTCTAACGGTTATGCAGGCGAGATTAGGCTTTTTATTTTGAAGACCCTGTATTTTTATCTGTAAATTCCAACATTCTATCTCGCCAGTAAATTCACGTTTAATGACAGCAGTAATTAAGAAAATATGCAGTTGTATGCACAATCGTATTTAATTAAATTTTTTCAATAATTATTAAAACGTAATGAAATGCCGCAAAAAGCCGATATATAAAAGACGGATTTTTTTTATTGGGTATAGTTTATTACTTGACATTTAAATGAAGTGTGGTTTATTGGAATTGAAGACTTCGAATTAATTTTATAAACGTAGCAAAAATAATCAGCAGAGGCCGACCGATTAATTGGCTTCAGCTTCGGCTATCTTCGGCTGTTATTTCGACGATTTGTCTGGTCTTCACTGTTATAAGCTAAATAAATATGTCCAGGGGAAGAAAGTTGTTGCCCAATTGGGAAAAAGAATTAATTAATTTTAATATAAAAATACAAATTTCATTTGTATAACTTTTGTATTTAACGTTTTTTTAACCGACTAAAACAGGAGGGTTATCAGTTTAATCCTATGTATTTTTTTATGTATGTACATGGATTAATCTGCGATGGTGTGACCAATTTGGATGAAATTTTCACAGAATATTCATAATAATACCGGAATGATACCATAGTAAGCATATCGAAAAAATGTTAAAAATGCCGAAATAGCGCGATTTTGATCCACAATTTGCACAATGATACATTGAACAATAATGCGTTCACCATTCTGTCAGTCTAAAATTTGTACCTACGCCTCTGACCCACGTGCCCACATACGGGAAGAAAACAGAACCAAAGAAGGGTAACAAAATGAAAACAAAAATTTGGTGCCGGAAATCTAACATCTGATTTTAGATGTTTTTAATGTGCTGATGCCAAAAATTCCATCAGATTTTTTCTATCAGCTCTAGTTTTTGAGATACAGATTACAGGTTAATTGATATTTTTTTCTGATAAAGGACAACAAATAAAGAGATAAATATGTACTTAATCGTCAAAATAGAAATTTTCCAGAACCTACTTAACCAAATGGATACCTGGAATTGTCCCTGACCCAATGTTCCTATACTAGGAACTACTCAATACACTGCTCTTAATTACTTTTATACCTGTAACTGTCTATGACCCGATCCTTCTATACCTGCTTGGCTGTATTCGATTTAATATATTACTGAGTTTTCCCAAGTAAAGTTGTGCTACCATTTTGTGTAAATTTTGGTAGTTTTGTAGTATCAAGACACTAAACTGAAACAATGGCATCCACAAGCAGACGTACCTGTGTAAATAATCCCGACGCTTTTTGTTATGTGTGTGGTGAATACACTTTGAAAGAGAGCAGAAAAACGATTTCTGACATTGTGAAAATAGTTTTGAGAAAAATTAAATACGAAGAACATCAGTGGGCAACTTGTATTGATTTAAAAATGGTTATTTTCCTCCTTGGCAAGCAGAGTGGGTATACAAAATATCCTTGTTTTTTGTGCCTTTGGGACAGCAGAGCTAAAAATAAGCACTGGGTTAACAAAAATTGGCCTTCAAGAGATGTCATGTTTTAAGACAAAAGGTGATCAACGAACCTTTGGTTTCAAGAGAAAAAATCTTAGTTCCGCCTTTGCATATCAAGCTGGGCCTAATGAAGCAATTTGTGAAGGCTTTAAATCGAGATGGAAATTGTTTTGGGTATTTGTCACGTAAATTTCCTAGCATTAGCACGCAAAAACTAAAAGCTGGTATATTTGATGGTCCTCAAATAAGGCAACTTGTTAAAGATCCACAATTCACCACATCAATGAACGAGACTGAATCTAACGCTTGGTGTTCATTTGTTCAAGTAGTACAAAATTTTCTTGGCAATCATAAAGCAGAGAATTACGTAGAATTAGGGGAAACTATGCTTTCAAATTTTAATATTCTCGGCTGTAACATGAGTATAAAAGTTCACTAAATACACAGCCACCTAGATCGTTTCCCAGAAAACTTAGGTGATTGTAGTGAAGAACAGGGGGAAAGATTCCATCAGGATATTAAAACTATGGAAGATCGTTATTAAAGACGATGGGATAGCCACATGATGGCGGACTACTGCTGGAGCCTTCAGCGAGATTGCCCTAGTAAACTCCATTCTAGGAAGTCGTATAAAAAAAATTTATGTGATTAGTGACTAATGTAATTATGTAAATTAAGTTTTTGCAATAAATACTTAAGTCCATGTGTCTTTGTTTTTTTAACTGGCAATAGTAATATTATATATTATAACAGTTATAACGTAAAATATATACACAATTTTTTTTCTTTTTTTTTTAAACTAGATCTGATAGACAAAATCTAAGAACTTTTTACATTCTGCATCCAAAAATTACCCAGGAACAGTTAAAAAATCGCAGGCACCAAAATGTGTGTTGGCCTGTGTTATTGGTACCGATACCTATCCTTATCCTTTTTTTTGAAGTCAGCGTAAAAGTACAGAAACATGCCTCTAGAGCCTTCTTATTCTCTATATCCCAAAGAAAAATTTTTGTCAGCCAATTGTTAAAATTATATCCAACAGAGTACAATCATTAAACGAAAATAAAAAAAAAATAAAACCACATTTAAATCCTTTACGTAATTGCCGATCATGCTGTCAATTAATTCTCAATAGCAATTGTGTTTTATACTGTATCGGGACTACATAATGTAGTAATTGAGCATGCATGAGTAACAATTTGCATACTTAACACTGCGGAAAAGTCATTAAACATGACTTTTTGCACCTCGCCTAATTAATTTTAAATGGAGGTAAATTACAATCGAAACATTTACGTTAGTCCAAGTTATAAACAAATATCGATCGGTGACAAAGCTAAACGTACTTCCTAAACATTTGTGTTTTAATGGTATTAGTGATATGCGGTTTTGTTTTTAACTTGTGCTTGGTTAAACATTATTGTTTTTATTATTGTAAAATTATTATTGCTATAAAAGATCTTAAAATTGGCACCCGGTCAAGACTAGATGGTGTATATGTGTATGTTGTAAAGTAGCATTTATATTGGAGTATATTAAGTTATACATATATTTCAACTTCTAATCTTTCAAAATTAATAATCCTAAAGTACCTAACCTAGCTCAATAAAACTTAAATTGAAGGAAACAGTAATAAAATAGAAAAATAATGATATCCTTAATAATCCCCCTGCTAGAGGAAAACTTTACCTTAGACAAATAAAGTTACATATTGCTAACGAAGAATTGGATCCCTTGCATATAGGTATCTTCTTATATAAAAATACCTATAGAGGTTTTTAATAACGGTAAGTTTGTAACAACAGTTTTATAGCATAAAGGAACAATATAACAAACTCAAAAAAATAACGTTATTAAAAAAGAAGGAAAAACAAATTTTTAAGGGTGATGTTTCTAATGTTCTCTAATGAAAAATTGGCACATTTTTGTAATTTTTTAAATCGCGTTAAAAAGAACCATTGGTCTCAACGTATCATGTTTTATATACTTCATTTTGTATATAACCACATGAAAAAAAAATATAAAATTCAGAGATCTGGAGATCGTGGAGGCTATCTAACAGCTTCGTTGGTACCTATCCATCTTTGAGGAAAGTTATTAACAAGAAATTCCCTTAAGAGCCTAGAGTTGTGACTTGGGACACCATATTGCTGTAGGTAAAGAGCATTATAATGGGCTAATGGAATATTTTCGAGAAGGTTCTGGAATAACTTCCTCAGGGATTTTAGGTATCTACGCGCTGTAAGACCTCCTTCAAAAATCCTATAAACTATATGTCTGTCCAAAATAAAACATGACACCCCAACTCCAAAGCGTCCTTGTTGTGTCGTTTCAAACATTAAATGCTCATTTTCACTATGCCAGTTCCCGGTATTGTGACGATTAAACATTTTCGCACTTGAAAAAAGCATTCTTCTGACCAGATAATAAATCTGCCCAATAATTCGTTAACATCGATTTGTTGCAAATAACAGTGCCGGCGCTCGGCATCGCCAGGATGCAAATGTTGCACTATATTAAATTTGTATGGATGATAATTATATTTCTTCAATATCCTCTGACCGTCAGAGTCTAATTTGCTTTTAAACGAGCAAATATCTCAAAAAGTGGTTGCCTTCTTTCTGGATATCTAACAAACAAAAATTGAATGATGAAAAATTGAAATTAAATTGAAAAATGATAATACAGATTTTTATAGCCATAATAGCTTACTTACCTTTGGAAATATAATTCCGAAGCTTCTTCATAATTTTCATTACTCTGTATACAAGCTACCAGCATATGATATTTTTCATAATTTTTATACGCTGCCATTATTCGGAGAAATCGATAATTACCGATTAAATAAAAATACCAAAAGAACGTTTATAAACTGCTTTATAAACCAAAAGTCGATCCAAAAACCGATGAAATATTTGACATTTATTTTTTGTTGTTGTCATAAATAATAGCCATAACCTATTATTAAATTATGCATTTAATTTCAGAAAATTGTCATTTATTTGCGTATTTTACGAATCATTTGTCCATAATTTCAGTGTTTTATCAGGTCTGTGTAGAACCACAACAAAGTAAACGTTTTACGAAAAAGCAGCACACTGTCGCGAAAACGGCAACTTTATATCTATAAAATAACGGAGGTCACCCGCAAAAGCACCCAAAATGGGACACCCAGTATACAATTTTTCCTCCGACGACCACTCTACCAATAACTTCCCTAGTACACAATTATTACACATAAATAAGACCTTTTATAAACCCTTATAGTTCTTTGGTATTAACTTAACAAAAAGGAGGAATAAATTGGAGGTTATAGGATATACTAATGGAATAACTTTCTTATTATGATAATTTTTAAAAAATGAGCAGACATTTTATTTGATTTGTAATACCATATGAGTCTTGTAAAAAATTTAAAGTTAATTAAGTAAGTAGTGGATTAACTGTATCGCAAACAGACAAACAAACAAACAGATATACGGACAAGTGAAGATCTGGAAAGTCTTGGAGGCTGATTTTTTCACGACCACATATGTCTTGTTATAAATAACCGACTTAACTATATGGTTTATTAAATTAATTTCGGTATTCTTAGGAAGCCATCATTGTTGAGTTAGGCGTTCAGACTATCTTCAAAAAATATTTAATTACAGCTCTTATACTATATTTATTGAGGAACACCAACGCGGATATTTAATAGAAATGATCATTATTGTGCTTCAAAAATCGTTATTCATTTGTCGAACAAAAATATTCTTGTCAGCATAAATATTTGGGAAAGTCGATTCATTACTGTCCTCTTATAAAAATTCATGCTTAATCAAATTTTAAATAGTTTATTTTACTTTACATTTTGTAGCCGGGAGGCATAGATTCATTAAATAGTAAATATTCTGATTATTATTTAAAGATAACAAGAATAACATAGGCGTAGATCTAAATGTATGATATTAGCTTTTTCGCTTTTGAAATGGATGGTGATTTTTCTGATTTAAGTTTGATTTTTGGCAGAAAGATGAGCCATCTTTCGACTTTGAAAGTTCAAGTGTTGTATGACAATTGAAAATATGTTATTTAATGAGGAAGTAATAACCATTACTTGCGCGCAAAATACTGTACTTCCCAAACTTCAGAAATTACATTTTTTTAATTAAACTTTTGTTACTAAATATACAAAGTTTAAAATAATTTGATCAAATAACCCAAGAGAAGGTAGTACTAATTCAAGAAGCGATCAGGAAAATTAAAAATTTTAGTAATATTTGTAATATGATATTTTCTGATTCCTACAAGTGATTTAAATAACCTTTTTCTTTTGTTTTAAAGGTACATTATTCTTGGGCAGGATATTTGACATAAAACACAATTAACGTTAATATACAGGATGATTTAAGCACACGTGTTTTTAATTAAAGTTTAACTGTATTTCTGAGTTAAACAGCAACTCCCAAAATTATGTTTATTATGTCAAATGATAGCCCCAATTTTGCTTTAAAACTTGTTTTTTTTTTAATCTTTGACAACTTATTTCGTTTTTAAATTATCAAGGTTTTTGTTCACGTCTAGATTTATGATACTACCATATTGTGAAAAAATGTTTACCAATAAAACAGATTTATTAACAAAATTAACCTTAACTAAAACACTATTTTTAAAACTGAAAGTAAAATAAAAAGCCATAGACAACTAGTTACTACAGGTACTATTATCGGGTGAATCTTCCGCGAACTCTTATGAACTCCCGACATCGTCTGGACATGAATTGCTTCAACCAATTCATCAATAATTCGAGCATACAAACGCCGCTTTAAAGCATCCCATATGTATTCGATTGGATTACAATCCGGGCAGCGGGAGGGCCAATCTTTTCTGTTAGTTTGATGATTTTCGAAAAATTCGTTAACTATTCCTACCATATGTCTAGCATTATCATCCACATAATTAAAATTGCTGCCCAATCTGACAGCTACTTGCAGTTCATATTTGAACATATTACCCAGGGGCGTGCGGTGAAATTTTAAGAAAGGGAAGCAATTTTTAGAAACTTACCTATTTGTAATGTAATTCGATTCTTCGATCATTTGTTGCAAAAACGTCGATGCTCCCATATTTTGAATTTTTTTCAACGACAATTTTATTTCTCATACGTTTAAGTGTTGATCGCAGTAACATTCGGTCGAAGAACTGGCCATAATGAAGAAGAAGAGATTTAAACGCATCTTCTGAAAAAGTTTTTCCTTTAAATGCATCAAAATTGCAGAGCTCGAGGAATTTAAAATCATTTAAACCGTTAAATCTATAGTTTATTTGTTGCTGAATTTGATCGATTATTTCATAAAACAGGCGTCTGTATGATGTTTGAACATCTCCCACCTTGTCTGTTTGAAGACGCTTGGCTTGTGGCTCTACGTTTAACGTCATCGTTTTCTACCAAAATAGGTCAAAGTCATCTCTATTTTGGCTTAACATGGACTTAAAACCATCCACTTTTTTTAGGCAAAAAGCAATATCATCTGTTTTAGTTTGTAATATATTAAAAATATTGTCCGAGAATGGAAATATTTCTGAAAATATGTTCAACAAATCATTAAAATTAAAATCTCGTTTCAAACAGTCCAAAAACCCCCTCGAACTATTTATTGCTTCTGAGTCCCACGTTTCATTATTTTCTATTATATTCTCAAATAGTTCAATTAGTGATTCACGATTTTCAGATACTGTTAATACAAGTCTTCCATTATAGTTCCACCTAGTAGGAGCCACTTTGGGCAATCATTTGTGGACAATGGAGTCCAAAGCTTGTGTACGGAAAAAAAGCAGCCTTGCTACTTAAAGTAACGAAAAATACTTTACGCTCTTTAATGTGATTGATGGACTGGGATAAAACTAAATTTAATTTATGAGCAAAACACTGTTACCGAACCACCTCCAAACCAAATTCGATCTGTTATTACTGTTCGACGCCAAACACAAATTCGATTGTCGCTAGGATAAAGTGCAACTTTTGATTCATCCGCAAATAAACAATGTGACCATTCAAGTAAATCCCAGTTAACATGCTCTTCGGCAAAAATCAAACAAGACCGCCTGTGTTCTCTTAATAACTGAGGATGCCTGAGGGCCGTCGGGAATTTGAATGGACTTCATGTAACCGATTTCGAATGAATTTTGAAGAAATGGTTATATTTTGTGTTACCTGGACATGAGTTTTAATTTTTGTGAACGTAATAGTCCCCTCGGAAAGAGCTTGACCTGCATCTGTCTATCCTAGGGGTTGTTTTTTCACAGCACCTCCTCTGTGGTTATAATGCACTGAACCAGTATTTTAGTACCTGCGCTATGCTTTTGATAGAGCATTTTGTTTAATATGCAAACTTTCAGCCACAATTATCTGTGATTTTCTAGCATACCGGTCGCTCATATAAGTTCGTTCCCATTATATCTGGGCATCAGGGTCGTGCGGAGAAATTTTAAGAAAGGGAAGCAATTTTAGAAACTTACCTATTTGTAATGTAATTCGATCATTCGATCATTTTTTGCAAATTCGTCAATGTAATACTTAGCCGTTGAAACAAAGGGTAGCAAAATGAAACTACATGTTCACCTTAACATTACCCAAAGTATATTTTCAATCTGTTTTAAAATGCAATCTAATTGCCATATACGCTCGGGAAGGTGGTTGACCTGCTGACATAGCAAAACAGGTTATTGCGTGGTTGCCCATTATTGCAACAAGTTGAATTTGATACAATACATTTTATATAGGGTGTTTTCTCTATATATTACACCTCCCCGGGCAATTAAAAGAATTTCAATTTATTTTCAAAATTTGAAATTCGTAAATAAAATACAATTACTAGAGACAAATGTTACAATACACTATTTAAACCATTTATCTAAATATATGAAAAGAAAAATAAAAACTCAGATATAAGAGAAGGAAAATAGCGTCATATAGTGAAAGTAGGAAAGAAAATAGATAGGTATTTTAGAAAAAGGTTATTAGAAAATACACGCAATAGTATAGTAATATGGAGCCCTTATTATTATAACTTAATTTTAATTAGCTATTATACAACTTAGTTCTATTTTTATGGACTAAAATATGTTTCTTATCTTTAATTATTTTTACATTTGGTGCAACATCTTCTACCACTAAATATGGCCCCAGGAAGCAAGGGCTGGTAATTTTATCACCAGTTTCGTTTTTGATTAAAACTCTATCGCCCTTTTTATACTGAATGGGGTTTACTTTTAAATCAAAATTTTCTTTTCTTTTAGATTTAGAAAGTATTAAGTTATTTCTTGCATCATTTTGAGCTGTTTGTAAAAATTAATTATAAATAGGATCAACTTCATTATTTAAATTATTTGGTAATTGGCATTTTTTCCCAAAAACTAGTTCAAAGGGAGAGTATTTGGTTTCCGTATGTACTGCAGTATTATAAGAAAAACACCAGTACGGAAGCCATGTGCTCCATGCAGAATCATGGTTTTGAGTTTGAATTCTCAAATAAGCACCTAGAACTTTGTGAGAGGCCTCTAAACTCCCGATACTCTCGTGATGATACGCCGTAGAATGAATCTGTTTTATACCTAACAAGTTACATGTTTCTGCCATAGTGTGAGAAATAAACTCGGTACCCCTATCTGAAGCAATTTCCTGAGGGATACCATATCTTAAGATAAAGTTATCCACCAAAGATCTTGCCACAGATACGGAATCCTTGTTTTTAAGAGGGTAGGCCTCTACATATTTTGTTAACTCACACTGAAGTGTTAAAATATAAACAAATCCATTTACGTCTACCGGAAGTGGACCAACAATATCTAAATATATTTTTTGAAAAGCTGTTTCAGCTGTAGTAGTTATTACCATTGGCTCTCTAGTATAATGATTCGAATGTTTTTGTCTTTGACACATGTCACACCTTTTTACAAAATTTCGAACATCACTATCCAGACCTGGCCAAAGATAATACTTTTTAATATTATTTGTCATTCTATTTATTCCGGCGTGACCACTGGTTGGTAGTAAATGAAAATCATTAAGGATTACTCTTTTTTCGTCTTTGTCCATTACTTTTTTAATACCTTTTACAACATTTATACGGGGCCCCCTCCAATTTGTATAATTTTTTATTTTACTACCAATAAATTTAATAAACTCTGTATTATCATTATTTTTATTAATAACTAATTCTTTAATTTCAGCCTTTTTACTTATTTCTACCAAATCTTTCACCATTTCGTCTCGCGCCAATGGTGATAAAGCTTTTTGGTCTAAGTATAGGGTAAAATGTAATGGAATATAATAAAAGTCTCCCACTTGTTGAGTGACATCTTTTGACAATTTTTTAATTTTTAAGGATAGTATTATAATTAATTCGGTACAGTTAGTGGGTTGCTTAAGAATTTCCCCAATATTCGGGTGATCAAGCCAAATATTTTCAGTACTTTTCTTAATTAACTCGTCTTCCTGTCCGTCTCTACGTTTACTCTGTGCTCTGGTTAAAACTGCAATCATACCTTCATTCATATCTTTTAATTCGTTTGAGGACAAGATTATTCTCGATAAAGCATCGGCTGTAACATTATCTTTTCCTTTGATATATTCGATATAAAAGTCATATTCTTCTAGACACAAACGAAATTTTGTCAATCTGCTACCAGGGTCTTTTTGCGTAAAAAGATAAATTAATGGTTTGTGATCGGTTAAAATTTTGAAACGACGGCCATACAGATATGGTCGAAAATGCTTTACAGCCCAATAAATTACTAAAAGTTCTTTATGTATAGTAGGGTAGTTAATTTCTGCTTTATTTAAACTACGACTAGTGAACGCCACTGGTTTATTATTTTTATTTGATAACACTGCTCCTATAGCAAAAGCAGACGCATCTGTTTGCAAAATAAATTCATTTTCATTCGAAAAATCGGGATAATCTAACACCGGATGCTTAATCAGCGAATTTTTAAGACAATTAAAAGCTTTATCACATTCGTCCGTCCACTCAAACCTAGCGTATTTTTTACATAATTTATTTAGAGGAACTGTAATTTCTGAAAAATGTGGTATAAATTTTCGATAATAATTGGCAAAAGCCACGAAGCGTTTAACTTCATCTGCCTTTTTTGGAATAGGATAATCTTTTAAAGCTTTTATTTTATCAGGGTCAGGTGATATTCCTTCAGAACTTATTATATGACCCAGATACAGAATTTCTTTTTTCAAAAAATCGCATTTAGCAGGATTTAATTTTAGGTTTACTTTTCGCAATCTAGAAAAAATATCTATTAGATTTTTATTGTGTTCATTAAGGTTTCTGCCAAATACTATAAGATCATCAAGATAAACAAAGCACTTTTCGTAATTTAAGCCCGCCATCGCTATGGTCATTAACCTTGAAAAGGAACTAGGGCTAATTTTTAACCCCATTGGTAACCTTCGCATTTGCCACTTACCGCGATCTGTAGTGAAAGCTGTGTATTTTCTGCTTTCTTCCTCTAATTCGACCTGATAATAGCCCTGGCTAAGATCTAGATGTGAAAAATAAAGTGCACCTGCTAGGGAGTCTAAAATATCGACTACACTCGCAATCGGAAATTTGATATCTAATATATATGGGTTCAAAAATCTGTAGTCCAATACTAACCTAGCTCTTCCCTCATTCGTATCGTTTTTCTTTGGTACAAGCAACAAAGGTGAAGACCACTCACTCTGCGCACTCTCAATTATTCCATCCTGACACATTTGAGAAATTTGCCTATTTATTTCCTCTTTATGTACTTGAGGTAACCTATATGGCTTTCTATAGACCGGCTGAGTATCTGGTTTAACTTGAATTGACTGTTTATATAAATTAGTAACTGTAAGCTTATCTCCTGGCATATGAAATATATTTGAGAATTTGGCACAAATTTGCTCTATAGAATCTCGTTCCTCGCGGTTTAGATGATTAAGCCTAAGAATTTTAAATAGTTCTTTAACTCGAGTAGCCGAATTTTCTTGGCTGTTAAATTGATGACACTCATAATTGCTTAAACTTTCCGCTTTTGGCGAAAAATTTCTCAAATGTACCTCTGTCTCTCTTGTATTCAAAATTTTAATTGGTACTTTACCATTTATCGGTTGTGCAATTACACCAGCCATGAACACACCCTCACATAATTCACCTTGCATAAGTACACATTCATCCTCTAACCCTGTAGGAACATACTGTATAATTTCGCACCTAGGGGGAACACTTAATATATTCTCACTATCCGCATTTAATTTTAATGTATTTATTTTATTATACTGATTTAAAATAGTTAAGGTATTTTCTTCGTAATCTAATTTAGCCTTAAAAGTTTTCAAAAAATTTTCTCCAATTATGCCATCACTTTGACATGGTAAATTATTAAAAATATAAAATTTTTGCTTAAATATCGCATTTTCTATACAAAGATCTAAATAAACATATCCCACAGATATTAAATTACCTCCTATGCCTTTAATTTCAATATTTTCTTTGTGTAACTGTATTTTTGAATTTAAACAACTTAATTTAAGGGCACTTAATGATGCACCCGTATCTACCAAAAATTTTAAGCTTTTACCATTGACACAAAAAGAAACAGCATTCGAGTAGTTTTTTGAATAGGTAAAAATATTATTAAACTGTTTATTTTTAGTATTTTTAGGCACGAAAAAATGTTGAATCTTGAATATCAGCTGAGGATTGTTCTGAATTTCCGGTGTGCTCCGCAAAATGCAAAGTATATTTTCAATCTGTTTTAAAATGCAATCTAATTGCCATATACGCTCGGGAAGGTGGTTGACCTGCTGACATAGCAAAACAGGTTATTGCGTGGTTGCCCATTATTGCAACAAGTTGAATTTGATACAATACATTTTATATAGGGTGTTTTCTCTATATATTACATCAATGACGTCATCATAAAAAGTTTATTTTCAATAGACAACAGCGATGTATGCGAAAGTCTCTTCTGCCCCGTTGAATTTCTCACGAAATTTTTTATACGTTTAAGTGTTGAAAAATTGCCTTCTACTGATGAACTTGTAGCAGGTATTGTCAATACTAATTCACACAATTTCGACACTTCGGTGCAGGCATGTTCCAGCTCCTTGTCTTTTAAAAATTGCATTAGTTCCTTAGCGTTATTTTTTGCGCTAATGTTATTAGTTTCGTAAATCACTTTTAGTTCAGATCGCAGTAACACGCGGTCCAAGAACCGGCCATAATGAAGAAGAAGAGATTTAAACGCATCTTCTGGAAAAGTTTTTCCTTTAAATGCATCAAAATTGCACAGCTCGAGGAATTTAAAATCATTTAAACCTTTAAATCTATAGTTTATTTGTTACTGAATTTAATCGATTATTTCACAATATAGGCGCCTGTATGATGTTTGAACATCTCCGACCTTGTCTCTTCGAAGACGCTTGGCTTGTGGCTCTACATTTAACGTCATCGTTTTCTCCCAAAATAGGTCAACTTAACATGGACTTAAAATCATCTACTCTTTTAGGCAAAAAGCAATATCATTTTAGAATTAAATATATTAAAAACATTCTCCGAGAATGGAAATATTTCTGAAAATATGTTCAACAAATAATTAAAATTAAAATGTCGTTTCAAACAGTCCAAAAACACCCTCGAACTATTTATTGCTTCTGAGTCCCACGTTTTATTATTTTCTATTATATTTTCAAATAGTTCAATTAGTGATTCACGATTTTCAGATACTGTTAACACAAGCCTTCTATTATAGTTCCACCCAGTAGGAGCTACTTTGGGCAATCGTTTGTGGACAGTGTACAGCTTGTGTACACTCTTTAATGTGATTGATGAACTGGGATAAAACCAAATTTATTTTATGAGCAAGACAATGGACAAACACAGCACTTGGGAGAGTTTCTCGAACTTAAGCTTGCAGACCCCCTAATTGTCGTGCCATCACTGCAGCTCCTTCATAGCTTTGAGCAACTAATTTTTTCTCTCCATTAATTTCTTTAGTAACGTTATAAACTACGGTATATAATGCATGTGCTGCACGATTTTCGAATTCATTTTTAAAACCTAAAATTCGCTCTTGAATACTTCCGTCTGTTTTAACGTAGCGTATTACTATAGATAATTGGCTAAAATTAGTGATATCAGTTGTTTCGTCCAGAACAATAGCAATGAACCGCGCCTCGCCAATCTCCTGCTTAATTCTTTTTAGAATAATGGTTGCAACAGCGGAAATTAAATCATTCTGGATTCGATTCGACGTTCCGCGAAAAACGCTAGACTGCTCTAAATGATTTTTTAAGCAATCATCATATTTAGCCATTAAACTAAGTAAATCTTGAAAATTTCCTCTATTTGAAGAAACCCTTGTTTCGTCATGACCTCTAAATCCCAATTCGTGCTGTCCGAGAAAACAAACAACATCGATAATATTTGCCTATTTTTATCAACTAGTTCATTGTGTTAGCGGTAACTAATTTGCAACCGTGTATTAAGGGCGTGTTCAATTCTGGTTTTGCCAAAGAAATATTTTAAATCGGAAAAACCAGTTTTATTCCAGAGCCCTTTTTCATTTTCAAAAAGTAAACATGACCAACAAGATAATGTACTTATATTTTCACACCTGTTAGCCATTTAAATTGTTCGTATTGTTTTTCCGGATAAAAATGTTTAATACAGTTTTTCATTTTTGTGGTTAAATTTTTCATAGGCGGTTTTGGCCTTCCTTTGGAAATTATTTGAAGCTTATCAGCGAAGTTTAATGCTGAAAATCCCTTTATTATTAAGACGCACATCACACATTCACACACACTCTTCTTACTAAATTCTCTAACATTTTCAAAGTTATTACCGACAGCCGAAGTTGACGGTATTTGTATATCCACGTCCGTATTATTGTGTTCCATATAGCACCATGCACGGCGCGACGTACGTATCACACAACACACGGATAGCCGTTCAAACAAAGAACCTACTCCAACGATAGATTCCGCCCCCACTTAAAGCACGCGACTGAAATGTAAAAATTGCAAACAGCCGGTGGAATGTTCAATAACCTCTGGCTCGATTCACAGGAAGTCAAGCATACAGGACTTAGCTGTAGAGAAGCAAGCGGCCCGCATAGGTTCTATTCGATTTTTATTGTGGCTTTATCATGGGCTTGACAATTAAGATAATATTTTAGCATTTTTAATATAAACTAAATTAGTGGTTTCCTATTTCAAAAATTACATTTTAGAAGATGTTTTGAAATTTTTTTGAAGAACCCTTGCTTCCATGGACTACACGCCCCTGCTCGGCATATTTTGCAAATATTTTAAAGCGTTTTTAAGTAAAAAACCCACAAAACAAAACCTTAAATAAACTATTGAACATTGTGGGTGACAGTTGACAAAATGACTTATTCTCTAGAATAACCTCTTTTTAGATTTCTTATTTTTTCCTTTATATACATACATTTGACTTTTTCTAAAACAAGCTTTGATCGAAAACAGACAAATATGATGATTTAAAGCGCAAAATAGTGCTATTTGAAATGCCTAATCAAAAAAAAATTGTATCGATTGATATCGATCTAGTTATCTTTGAATGAATACCTAATCTCATTTGGGAATGTAAAAAATGTAGATTGAACTTTCAATTAAAATATCAAGTGCCTTTTTTTGGCCGCTTTTAGTCCGAAGGCAAGACTGTGCGGCGCGGCATTGTTTGTAGTAAAGCTCGCGCCAGTACAGAACCACAAATTATTGTTATTTAAAGTATGTACCTAGTTTATAAATATAAAATGCTGATTCCATACAGGATATCTTTAATTTTTTTTACTTATTCCATTTTCAATTACTTTAAAACCTGACGGGCGTCTGCGTCTATGGAATAAGATTTAAAAAGTGAATCTGTCAATAACAGTTGACGTATGTTGTGCAAACGCCTATTCATTTGATTAAATGTGAAGATTTTTACGCCCATATTGTTAATTTAAGCTGTGCTACTTTAGTAGAATCAAACAAGTTCTTAGGCATAATGAGATTTATGAAGTGACAAACAACATAAATAAACTTGACTTCTTGAGTGATGTATTAATTATTTTTATTTTGTAAAAATTTTAATAAAACCAACTGAAGAATAATGAATTAGTGTTTCACCTACTAGTTCTTTTAATAATTAATTTTCCTTGTAAGTACTTATCAGCTGGGGAATTATATAATTACAATTACACAAGCCGACAATCTTTTTGGTGCAAATGATTTTTCAATTATTCCTGGGTATTTTTTGTGAGCAGAATTCAAAATAGCCATAGGATTTCGTCTGATCGTTTTATTTTTTAACTCACGTACTTTTCAAGTTATTATTATATCTATTGGTTTCAACTATTAAAAAATAACAAATATACAGAGTTAAGTATTTATTGCAAAAAGTATATAAACACATTCATTATCCCATCACGTGGCTATCTATTCGCCCTTGATATCGACCTTCCATAGTTTTAATTTACTCATGGAATCTTACTCCCTGTTCTTCACAACAATCACCTATGTGTTCTCGAGAGCGATCTAGGTGGTTGTGTAAGTAGTGAACTTATACAGGGTTATTCACGCAACCCATTCATTAAAAGTTTTTGATGATGCCATTTAGATAAAAATTTCAAATTTTGGGATTAAAGTAAGGTCAAGGGGTATTTCTTTTTTGAAATATTTTCAACTTCCTGTCACTTCCGGTTTAACCGGAAGTTGGTATCAACTTGCTTATTTTAAATGGAACACCCTGTATTTTATGATATTTTTGGATTCTACGGAGAATTTTAATGCTATTTTATGTAGCATATTCTATACCTATGTTCAAGCGTTCTTAAGATATATGACCTTGAACCGAAAATGAGCCTTCGGGGTACCAAATTTTAAAATCTCATATTTTTGTAAGTTTTGAAGATATAATCTTCATATTTTGCAGACGATCGGTAAATAATCTTAGGTTTCTATTTTTTTATAGAATTTGTCTATTTTTATACAGGGTGTCCTAAATTCAGCGGCAAACATTCACATTTTCAAAGCCGCTAAAGTCCGTTTTTTTAAATGGGACACCCTATAGCTTTATGCACTATCAAATGTAGAATTTCATTTTCTATCGAACTGTATTAAGGTTCCCTATACCTATTCCTAACCATTTTCGAAATAATTGGGTTTTATAAAAATATCATATGTATTTGCTTAAATGTTTACATGTTCCAATGGTGAGCCCTGGAAAAACAATTGAGATCCAATATCCAATATGACAGATGATTAGTATGCGTTATTTATCGAAAGCTGTCAGTGATAAACTAACTCTTCTAGATCGAAATGGAAGAATACTTAAACGCTGATATTCTCGATCTATTTTATATTCATGGAGAATGTTATAAAATTTTGGAGAGAACGTGTCGTGTGTTTAATGAACGCCACCCTGATTTGCTGCTAATGAACAAGTCAAAATTCAAGAGGATTGAAACGAACTTTTTGCGTTTTGACAAGGTTAAAGTTACAAAAAATGTTCCGAAACCAGTGACAAATGCCTAGGATAATGTAATAAACACATTAGCTTATTTCCACACAAACCCGCAAAGTTCAATACCGTCTGCAGAAAACGATTTGGGAATTTCTTCTTCATCTGTCCAAAGAATCTTGAGCGAACATCATATGCACCCTTATTCCTTCCAAACCGTGCAAGCCTTGAGACCTGGTGATGACGTCCGACGAGTAGAATTTTGCAAATTCATGTTTTTGAAAATTCAAGAGGACCCTCAATTCCTTTCAAAAATATTTTGGACCGATGAAAAATTTTCTAGAGAAGGAATAACAAATAGAAGAAACGAACATTTCTGGGCAGCAGGAAATCCGCACGCTTTACGCGAAACGCGTTATCAAGAGAGGTTTAGCTTCAATGTTTTCGGTATAGTATTAAATGATCAGGTGCGGTACCGTATTTATGAAGACAATTTAAACAGTGATAAGTATTTGGAAATTCTACGAGGGACGATTTCTGAATTTATAGAAGAAATTCCTATTGGTGAGCTGCAAAATTATTGGTATCAATTAGATGGGCCACCAGCACATAATTCCGCTGCAGTTTATCTCCAATTATCTCGAATTTTTGAAGATCGCTGGATTGGTCCCAATGGCCCTTGGAGTTCGCCCCCGTGATCGCCTGATTTAACACCCGTAGACTTTTATTTACGGGGATTTATCAAAGGTAAAGTCTGTGCTTCCCCAGTAAATAACCAACAAGATTTACTGGACAGAATACGAACAGCTTTTGCCGACTTAGAAAACGGGCAAATTCAACGGGCCACAGCAACTGTACAAAGAAGAATTGAAATGTGTCTTCAAATGAACGGACAGCATATAGAATATTTGTTATAATTCAATTTTATTATTTTTTATTTATTGTTGATCGTTAACTTTTATAAGTTGCTTCATAAGCCCGAATTTAATATCCAAGGGTGGAATTAAATCTAAAGTTTTTTCTCTCGCAGCCAAAGCTTCGTTGATTACGTGTTGTTTTCCTTGAACCATGGTATTTTTTAAAGGCCAATTTCTGTTAACCCAGTGCTGACTCTTAGCTCTGCTGTCCCAAAGACATAAAAACAAGGATAGTTTTTAAATCTACTTTCCTGTCCAAGGATTAACAAAAAGTGCTTACTGATGTTCTTCATACTTAATTTTTTTCGAAGATTAGTGCTATGGTTTCATATTCTTCTTTCGTGGTGGTGAAATGACCAATGGAAATTGAGCCATACTTGTTATTGTTGTGTAAAAGGACCCATTTTAACTACGTTTGGTGTGTATTTCGACACACCCATTTTTCCCAAGTCCATTTATATTACAGAATATTAGGTTAGGTTAGGTTAGGTTAGAACTCTAGATTTATCCTGTTCTCTCTAATGAACACCAAAGTATACCACATAATCCACTTGAACAAAGTCAGAAATACACACAAGTCATATACATAACAAAAACGTTTGAATGATTTACATAGCTGCGTCTGCTTGTGGATGTCATTGTTTTAACTCAGTGACTAAAGAACGCCAAAAATCTACACAAAATAATAACACAACTCTACGTAGACAGAAGGATTAATAAAGATTTCATTAGGTGGCCATTTTCTTTCACTATAATGGCATTATATTAAAATATTACCTGTGTATCCCTACACCTACACTGTTAGAAAGAAATAGTGATTTTACGTATTTTTACTTTTCTTTACTACGGGTAAAGTTCAGTTGAAAATTTTATCATATTTACAGTAAAAATAAAATTATTTTTAATTTTGAAACCGTAAAAATAAACAAGTAATTGTAAAAATACATTTATAGAGGTAAAAATACAATTGAAATTTCTGTCATATTTATAGTAAAAAATAAGTTATTGAAACCGTATTTTTGGAGTAATATTTTAGTATATTTTTTGGTATTTTTAAATTTTGTACATAAAACAAAATCTTATTGCAGGGAAAACTGCCACTTAAAAATTCTTTGTATAAAATTAAGATAGTTTTTAGTGAAAACATTTAATTCTCACTGAAATTTACTATAAAAACTAGTTAAAGACCCTAAATACATTACTGATAATTTGTATAGAATTTAGGTAAAAATACCTGCTTTCTAAGGTAAAATGATGGAAGACAACATTGCTTTATGTATGTTATAATGAGATTTGAAAAATTAAAAATAATAAACCTTGCGTCAAATTCACGCTAACTTAAATTATTAAAAATCTCATTTTAGCTCTAATTTTCCATTTGTAACAAATTTAAATAACAAATATGCCCAGCTCGAAAATAAGGATGGATTTTAAACAAACATAAAAGAACATGCTGTTAGCAACAAAAGAAGGTAAGTATGGTTTAATAAAATTAGCTTTAAAAAATTTATTTTATGATATAAAACTAAAAACAGATGATAATTAAAATTATTGAAATCAATTCTTTTTACGGAAATTTTATTGAATAATGCATCTAATGTTACAATAAATACGTAACAATTTTCTAAATTCTTAGCTAATTTTTACACAAATACTTTACTTGAACACAAAAATTACTGTCACCGCCGATTATATATATAAATATCTAGTTTCACAGGATATGTTGTTTTTTATACTAAAATGCGAACTGAAACACTTTAGACCTAAAAATACCCATCCACTGCCAAACCATTAATAAATACGGATAATAAAAATATCAGGTTGGTGGGTTCCCGCCATACTATTGGAACTGCAAAAGGCATACTTTTTCTCTTTTTCTTCGTCCACTGAACCAATGATACACTACAACTAACACAGCAAACATGGGGAGCCCTTATCTTGATCCCCAATTAACACACAAAAGTATTTAAAGTAGGCTTGTGATTTCACCAGAAATTCTCCACAAATATAATAAAATTTGTGAGGAGAAATTTTGCAACTTCGGCGCGTTTGACTCGACATTCTCGTCTTATCGATACACAGAAAACTACTCAATTCGAAACTCAACAGAAGAGTGATGTTTAACGTTTATTTTATGTCTAATGTTGTAAACAACCCAATCTAGGTAATTTTTCCGTTGTAAACTGGGCCCATTTTAGCCGCCTCACCATAAAATTGTTTACCTGCCAATATAAAAGGTTCTAATTATGCTATTAAGAAATGGTAGGTGTTAAGGCTTTTCGAATATTTTTTGTTATTATTTGGAGGGTATTTTCATTGTGAAAATAATGAGCTGGCCTGTGTTAGAAAAATCTTGTCCGCCAGTGTAATCGTCGAGCAGCCGACTTTTTTCTTCTAAATTTAGCGGAAATAGCTATGTTACCATTTAGATAATCCTGTGACAGTGACTAAGGAGGATAACAGATATTTAAGGATTTTTATTTCCTTTGTGAGATTGTGTGAGAAAAAGCTATAGGACTTTGATTTCCTTGAGACCATTCCTTAAATTTAATACCCTAATCCTATCATTCCGTTGGTCTAGTATTGTTTGTCTTACTGTAAGCCGCCCAGACAGATCCCTGGGCGTGAAGCATGTGACCCTGTCATTTTAAATTGTTGCGCATTTATGGTTTTCGTCATCAGCTCTGTTTCAATTCAAGGGCTGTATCTATTTTGTTTCGAATGACTGAAATTTGATGTGAATGTGTTCTGTTAGCACTAGATGTGCAAAGCCAGAAAAAAACAAAATGGCATTTTTGTTAATACCAACTTAAATAAACTGTTTACTCATCATTTCGAATTAACTAAGAATATGTCTGAAGAATACAGTGGGTAACAAAGGTATGGACCACTACCTACCTTGCGGAGCAGATGGTCAACATTGTTTAAATTTATTATCAGTAGAGTTTTTGGGGCACCCTGTATATAATATTTATGGTGGAATACTTAAGGGTGCCAGCCCTGTTCATAATCTCATAGACCATACTAGATCTGATTGCGATAAGTAGACTTTGTTTAGCAGACCATTTTTTAAAAAATCAATTTTTCTGAAAAACCCTGTATGTCGGAAATGATGAAAAAATTTCAGAACCGCTGGAAATTTTTTTTGTACCTAGCTGTAGATTATTTTGGTTGCCCAAATAGAAAAAGAAATCTTCCACAGTAAGAGCTCTGGTCGAATAAACTTTTCAAAAAATGACAGAGTCTTTTTTAACACCCTGTATAAGACGCTGCGATAAAGTCCTGAGGCTGTCCTTATCGAGCTACATACTCTAGAAATTAATCAAACAAAAGCCAAAAACCGTAAACCTCAAAATCATCATCCGTATTGAACATATTTCAATTTGAATTTGATGACGACTTCAGGTAAACGAAAGTTGATTTTTTTAGATATACGCAACATTTTTCAATTTGATATTACACATACTTGAGAAACAAAGTAGATACTCTTTTTCAAATTACAAATGTCTTAGAAATATTTTTTCTACTGAGATTTTATATAGGCGAAATATAAAACCATATTTCTTTAAACATGGCTATTATCTTATTGCCTAGGGTTCATTATTAAAAGATATGCAGCGACCTGAAAATTGCTAATGTTTTAGTAGAGTGGCATTTCATCCCACCGAATAATGACACCTTAACAAAAAAAGCATGCACATATACACATTTTGCTTCCACCTGGTTACGGGGAAAAAATAACGTTTGACATTAAAATCTCATCAAGGCGAAGTATTAAGGGAAATCGTTCTTGCACGACGCACTCTGGTAATTTCAAAATGAATAAAAATGCAGGCGAGAAAATAAAAAGCTCTAAAGTGGCGCTGTTTAATTATTCATAAGGTCTTTTGTATTAGGGCTGAATTTAAGCTTTTGACGCTAATTAATTTGGTACTTAAGGTATACTCTTGACCTTACGCCGCGGTAATGAATCATTGTTATTTGTTAATCACTCTTGGGAGTTTCTTTGCAAATAATTTGCGATGGAAATATATAGCAATAAATTAGATTCCCAAACTTGTTGATTTTTGGAAAAGAAAAAATAATATATTCCATTGTGACCAATAGTTTCCTGTATACAAGCTCCATACCCTCATCTATCAAAATACTTAAAAGGAATTCTTAGGAATATTATACACAAAAACAACTATTATATAAAGGATTCATTTTAATTTAAACAAAAAAAAATATAAAGGACTGTCTGGTAATTTCGTTGGACGTAATATCCTTATATACAAATGTACCCATACCACTCGCAATAAAAATAATTAAAGAAAAGTAGTCAGAAATTAAAAAATATACGGATATACCACAAGAGGAATTTATCAAAGTAGCTGAATTAACTCTTAGCTCCACATATTTTTTATATGAAGATCAGTTATACCAACAAACAGAGGGATGCGCAATCGGTGCCTCCATATCTAGCGTTGTAGCACAAATAGTCATGGAAGACCTTGAAACAAAAGTTTTAAATAATCTAAATTTCGACATACCATTTTTTTCCCGTTGTGTTGACGATTGCATTACTACAATACTAGCAAATCAAGTAAATAATGTATTAAATAAATTTAACGAATATCAATAAAGCTTACAGTTTAGAATTGAAGTCGAAGAAAATAACAGAATTAACTTTTTAGACTTAACAATACATCACATAGACGAAAATATTAATATTGAATGATACACCAAATCAACTTGGTCTTCTAGATATTCAAAATACAAATCAAACCACCCAATTTCCCAAACAAAATCCTGAATACCGGAAAGAAGCCTTAAAAAAGCCAAAAAATGCTCTACAAATAAATAACTATCCAGAACACCTTATAAATAAAATCATTAAAAGTAGAATTCACAAATTTTATAACTCGAACAACATAAAAAATAATCAGACATTAAACACAACAAAATTTATATCTATACCTTTTATAAACCGCTTATCCCAACCATTTCAAAAATAACTTAATATAATATTCAAACTTGTCACAAGGCTTCCAATCTGCTCTCAAATAATTTTTCCAGATTAAAATATAAAACCCCAAAAAACAAAAAAAGCAATGGTATTTATGAAATACCCTGTAAAGCCAACAGTATAGGTCAAACCAGCCAATACTTGGAAAACCGACTAAAGGGTCACAAGTATGACAAAAAAAAAACGCCACTGATCTGTCGAATCACGAAGTTTCAAGAAAACATATTTTTGATTATAATAATACCAAAATATTAAAATGGGAACCGCATACTAAAAAAAGAGAATTTCTTGAGATGGTTGAGATTCAAAAAAGCAAAAATGCCATCAACGATAAGAGGGACGTCAACAACCTGAGTTAATTATATATTTCAGTACTAGAATAAACAGTTGTTATAATGTTAACATAATATATGTATTATAATTGTTTTTAAGAGTATGTATGTACATGAAAATTGTGGCAATTTGTACTTTTTTAAATAGTTTTACGTTTCAAGATAAGATAGAAATATTAATTTCATAAAAGAATAAGTTATATTTATTCTCTTTCCACTTTAAAAAAATTAAGAAAAAGACTAAAGTACACATAAAAATACCACTATTTAATAAATAAACCCCACGAAAATTGTACATTTTTTAATAATTTACGTTCTAAGGTAATAATAATAAAAAAATAAAATAAAAACAATTTAATGTATAAATGTCAAATTAAAATTCTACGTCTTTCTTTATTTTAGATTTGAAAAAGACCGAAGTGCGGTCGAAACGTTATCGGACTTCACTATGTGTTTTGACAAATATATGACCTAAAGCAGCCATGTCAAACTCAAAGTCACTAGTGGGCCAAAAGCATGAAGACCATCTTGAGAAAAAGTACTATTATAGGACAAGCCTGTTTTCAATAAAAAGGGCATAACAAAAAAATACAAACATTAAATTTTTTGCCAGATATTTGACATCTTTTGTCTTTAATTAAGTTGTCTATTTGTGGCGCGAATTTATCGGCGGAAATAGCTTTTAAAACTGCGTCCAAGTGTGCGTCCATCAATCGCCATCTTGCGGGAGATTTGTTTCCTTTCATCAAAGAAAATAGTTGTTCACACTTATAGGTACTTCCAAACATTGACAGGATTTTACAGGCAAATTTTCTCATTTTTTGGTATTGAACAGGCAAGTACTTATAAAATTCGAATGTACCAACATTATCAAATTTTTATTTTAAATGGATCTGACACTGAATCTCAATTACTTCCATTTGCAAGTGAGGGGGAACTTTATCAATATCGATAGTGAAAAGACCAGTAAATAGAGAAAAATTGTTGTCTTGGGTCTTAAAATCCTGAAAACGCTTCTCAAATTCTGCCAAAAGGCTTCTCATTTTCTCTGAATATATTTTGTATGATATTGGGACACTTGTGCTTTCCTGATATGCCTTACAAGTCAGAAAATGTGACAGATTATCCTCTGCTAACTGTTTTTCCCACAACATCATCTTACACTTGAAAGCTTTCACATGATCATGCATATCTGTAGTAACTTGACGTGGTCCTTGCCATTTCGTATTTAAGTCTGACAAGTGCTTTGTGATATCTACCATAAATAAAAGATCTTGTAAAAAAGGTACATCGCATAATAAACTGACATCTTCTCCTTTTGTTTTCATGAAAACGCGTATTTCTTCTTTGAGTTTCCAAAACCTATCGAGTACAATAGAACACGAAAGCCATGGCACCTCTGCATAATGTGGTAAACCAGTGTACTCACTTTCTAAATCACGTAAAAATGCAGAAAACTGTCGCTGATGAAGGCCTCGTGACCTTATGAAGTTTATAATTTTTTTCACTGACTTTAAACACTTTCCAACTTGATCACTTTTGAGCATAAAACTTCTTGGTGGATTACACAATGAATATGATGAAAATCTGGTTTGTCACTGTCCGTTTCTCTGATCTTTGTCTGTAATATTTTAACGAAGCCATTTTTTACTCCAGTCATTGAAGGAGCTCCGTCTATTGCAACGGAACACAGTTTTGACAAATCTAAATTGTACTTCTGCAGAAGTCCATAAACAGCATTGAACTCCTTCCCAGTTGTTGTATCATGCAATGGTACTAATTCCAGTAATTCTTCATATACATTGATATCTGTATCAACCGCATGAAGAAAAACAGCGAGTTGCACCACACCACACTCATCCGTACTTTCGTCACAGGCAATAGAAAATGCAATGAAAGAGTCTGATTTTGTTTTTATCTGATCACTTATATTGGCAGCCAAGTCAGTAACTCTTTCAGCGACAGTATTCCAGGACAAGGATATATTTTGAAATGCCTTCATGCTCCCGGGACTTACAATTTCCGCGGCCTTTACAAGGCACTCTTATATAAATTCACCTTCAACAAATGGTTTTGAGTGTTTTGCGATCAACTCCGACAGTACGTAGCTTGCTTGAAGGACAGATTCATTTTCTTGCTTTGGACGTATAAACATAAGCTGCTGATCTTTCAACCGTGATTTTAACTTATTTAACTTTTCGTTTTTGACCATGCCTGTATACTTGTCAAACATTTATATTATATAATTTTGGGACACCGACTGTACTATTGCAAATCAAACAAATAATTTTTTCTTTCGCTTCACAGCAAAAAATCTAATTCCCACTTTTCTTGAAAGATACAATCCTCATCTACAAGTTTACTTTTACTTTCACTTGGTTTTGAAAGAGACATGTTAAAAACTGTATCCGAAATAAATTATAATAAGTACTGCTAAGTGTTGTAACAATAAGTGAGCAACTCAACTCTAAACTCTATCGCAACTGACTCATAACTGACTAAACACTGAACGACTGAACTCAATCTAACACGGCTTATATTCGGATTGTGATTTCTCGAGTTCTTTCCAGAATGTTCAGATAGCGTCATCTGTGCTTTTGCGCGATAGAATTTCATGGAACAAGCCAGATAACGTTAGGTTTTAGGTTGAGTATGTGTAGTTCATCCTCCTAAACATAGATGGCACTATGTACAAATGTATATTTTATTATACCAATCGTTGTTGCAGCGGCGGGCGCTTTCAAAAACGGTTTTGAACTTGTTCGCGAGCCGCATTATCTGGCTGTTTTCAAAACTGATTTAGGCCGCAGAAAAATGGTCACTGGGCCGCATGTTTGACATGGCTGATTTAAAGCATATCTGTCAAGTTTTTGCAATGACCTTAAATCAAGAAAATTGAAACAAATATATATATATATATATATATATATATATATATAGATACTAAAAATCGATAAAAATGCGCTCTCACACATCTTTATCAAAAGTTCTTGGCTTTTAGTATCTACTCTCCGCATGATGGTGCTAGTGCATGCTTTTTAAATTACCTACGGGTTTGCAGCCGGAAATCTCCGGAGCCCCAATAGGTGGTGCTAAATGTTTCATTTAACTTGTAGTACTGTTTCAGTATGATAGACGTTTCGTTTCCGATTTTGTCATATCGAGCAATCTGTTATTTCAGATCTCCCTGGGTACAAGCCTGCCTGATGAGGGTAGAGGCCCAGAAATCATGATCGCAGGAGGGTACCCTGTGACATAATCGAAAACAATTCTTCTTTTAGGCCGTTTTGCACCTGCAGAAATTATATATTTCTGCTATATATATATATATATATATATATATATATATATATATATATATATATATATCACCTCTCTAAATAAGAAACATAAGTGAGTGGTGCGGGGCTAAAAATTATACACAACGGGTAGTACTATAGGAAAATAAATTTCAAATACATATAGCAGTTACATTATGTTCCGTTTTTGACAGAATGAGGCGTTCAAAAACAATAAACAGTTTCCGACTTGGACTGCTCTTTTCTTGAGGAACGGATCACCTAACGATATTTCACGTTGCTCTTACGTATTTAATGTTTTTAATCAACTTTGCGGCCTCCAATGCTTGATACGAAGTTGGCGTTTGAGGTTGTTGGCTTATGCATTTTTATGGCAACATTAGTTAGCTCTTTATCACGTAGTAAGTCACTCTATGAATTTTTAAAGTAAATATAAAGTATGTTATAACCGTAATTAAGTTGAAAATAAACGGACATATCACGCAAATAGTATACTTTACTGATATGGGGATTACAATTTGTGGCAGTGTGGAGTTGAAAGGGCTCTTTTCAAGGCATATATTATTATTTAGCAGCTCATCTGCTTAATATAAAATGAAAAAGAATCGATTAGTTAATGGCGGAACTACTAAACTGCGAAGTACCGTAACGCGGGAGGGCCAGTACCTCAGGAG
Source organism: Kuschelorhynchus macadamiae (assembly GCA_030620095.1). NCBI lineage: Eukaryota > Metazoa > Arthropoda > Insecta > Coleoptera > Curculionidae > Kuschelorhynchus > Kuschelorhynchus macadamiae. The sequence continues at coordinate 75,450 of JAUTXW010005521.1, read as the reverse complement.
GTCCAGAGAAACCCCGTTTCAAGGTCCCTAGATGCCGAAAAACACGTTTTCTCAATTTTGTCGGTTTGTAGGTCTGTCTGTCGGTCTGTCTGTTCACGGCATAGTTAAAAACTACACACCCGATTGACTTCAAATGTTGGTCAAAAACTAAGGGCTATATAGGGTTGATCTTGTAAACTTTTGGAAAAAATCCAATATGGCAAACAAAATGGTAGCCTAGTGAAATATTAAAAAAATTATTGTTAAAAAAACTACGTAACCAATTTATCTCAAACATTGAACAAAAGTTACATATTATATATGAATCAACTGGTAAATTTTGCTACGAATCCAAGATGGCGGAACAAAATGGCGGCTTAATAAATTATTTCAAAATTCACCCTGAAAAAAGTATCTAATGAATTGATTTCAAATTGTGTGTTGTAAGTAATTGTAGTGTAGAGATCAACTAGTACAACTAGTACTAATTCAAGATGGGGGAACAAAATGGTGAGCAGATAAAACACCGGAACTTATTTTAAAACTTTGTCTTTAAAATGGAACTATTAAACGCATTTACTTATTTATATTATATTTGTTGTAGGTGTAAAAAACCGTTGGACATCAAGAGGTAAAATATTTGTTTGCATTGAAAATAATAAAAAACAAATCCGTGATATCTCCGATCTAGACAAACTTCTTACTAAAAAATAGACCTTCTTTATTTCGCAGCATTAATAATGAAAATAATAATATTATATTATCGTACTGCTTAAGGGCTGAGTCTACTGAAATGACTCTAAAAGTTTTCTTGAATTCATTACACATTGTTTTGTTTAAGGTACTTAAATAGAATTTATTTCTAAGTTTTTTTAGTTTTTCTTGGTGGCACAAACAATATATAAATAAGTAGGTAATCTCTCAAATTATTTAACACATTTGTAAAATAAAAACATCGTTATTTTTTCAAGTCAAAACATATTAAAATTTTAGTATTGGTTAATATATGTAAATTTCGTTTTTTTTTTGTTCTGTAGGTTATGTTTTCATTTGTACTTAATTCTGATGGTTAATAAAAAAAATACGAAAAAACAGCTTAAAATAGCACATGTTAATGTTCAGTCTCTGGTAGCTCATTTTGATGCTTTTAGGAATGTAGGTTTATGTAACAACTATGATATTATTGAAGTGAGCGAAACTTGGCTTAATAGTTCTATATCAAATGAAATAGTTCATATACTAGGTTATGTCTTTGTCCGTTGCGATAGAGCTAGCAGGGGAGGAAGAGTTGATTTCTTCATCAGAGAAAACATTAAGTTTACAAAAATTAATTCACCCAAAAATATAGAGCAACTTTGGTTGAAGTTACAAATGTATCATAGGGAAATCATAATTGGTGTTGTTTACAAACCCCCAAACTTATCATATACCGATTTTTTAAATAATTTTGAAAGCTTTGTATCATCTGTTTTACCAAAGGCTCGTACATTTTATTGTATTGGAGATTTCAATATAAATGTATTTAATTTCGAAAACGCTGACGCTAAATGTGCTACAGAACTTTTCGAGGGCTTAGGGCTAAAACAAATTTTAAATGAACCAACTCGTATCTCACATACTACATCGACCTTAATTGATTACATCTTAACAACGGACGAGGAGAAAATTATAGCAGCAGGAACATACCACGTAGAAGAGGTAAGCGACCATGAATTAGTGTACTTTATAAGTAACATTGAAACCTCCAGCGTGCCAGCTTTTAGAACCGCTCGTCATTTTAAAAAGCTCAATTTTGAACAGTTTTACTATGGCCCTAAGTCTATTCCTTGGAATAATATTTATCATTTACAGAATGCGGACCGAAAGGTTGAATTTCTTAATACAAATTTACAGACTTTATTAGATATTTACGCTCCGTTCAAAAGTTATCGCATCTCGAAACCATATGCGCCTTTTGTTTAAGACACTCGGTTTTCCCATCGGAGTGGAAAAAGGCCTGCGTCATTCCCCTGCCCAAGACTCCTAATCCCTCAACATATAATAATCTCAGGCCAATCAGCATTTTACCGACATTTTAGAAATTACTGGAAAAAGTAATGGAAAAGCAATTGAAAAAGCATTTGAATATTAACAATATTCTTCCAACTACTCAGTCTGGTTTTAGGTCGGGGCATGGCTGTGTTACAGCATTGTTAGAAATCTCAGATAATATTTTTAGCGCTATAGATAAAAGCAAGCTGACAGTTTTGATATTGCTGGACTACACCAAAGCCTTTGACACTCTGAGCCATGAAATTCTTTACTCCATTCTAAATTTCATTGGATTGTCACCGACAGCCCGCTGTCTGGTTGCTGACTACCTCTTTTCTGTGTATGTTTCCAATTTTCCTTCAGTTTTTCTCTCTTGTGCCCAGCATTATTATGCCGACGACACTCAAATATATATGTCATTTAATTTTCAAGAAAGTCAGCAGGCGGTGTCTGCAATAAACTATGATTTGGAAAACTTATATGCGTTCTCCAACACACATTGTTTGCAGTTAAATTCGCCAAAATCGGCCGTGATGGTGTTCGGTAGAGAGATGGATAGGAGAAATTTTGTGACATCCTTTAAAGACAAAATTGTAATTACAGACAAACCTATCACATTTTATGAACGTTATAAAAATCTTGGCCTCATTATGGACCAAGATCTGCGATTTTCTCAGCACATTAGTAAATGCTTAAAAAAAAGTTACATTAATTTAAAATTAATATATCAACACAGAGCTGTATTAAATAGAAAAACTAAATCTATGCTTTGTGAATTGTTGGTTCTATCCCATCTTAATTTTTGTGACACCGTATATGATTCCTGTCTAAAAAGCACAGATATGAGAAGAATACAAAGACTTCAAAATAGTTGTTTGCGCCTGATTTACGGCATAAGAAAGTACGACCATATTAGCCTTTAACCTTTTAACCTTTTTAACCTCAACAATTGGCTTAATATGAAAAAAAGGAGGCAACTTCATTCTGCAACGCTTTTCTATTCCATTTTAACAAGTAAAATACCTTCTTACTTATATAATAAAATTCGATATCGATTCATAACTTGAATATTCGATTTAAAGGTACACTAACCCCTCCTCTCCACTCAACAGAAATGTATAAGAGATCATTTTCGTATCAAATTGCAAATGTAGTGAATAAGCTCACTAATAATTTTAAAAATATAAAGTCCAAAGCTGCATTTAAACAATATGTGTTTAAAAAGCTATTTTCTGATCAATAATACGTATATAATTACGAATTGATGTTAACCTCTATATTTCACAATTTGTACAATGTTTATGACTGACATATTCTGTGTGAATAACCAATGCCTTAGTGTAACTTGAATTGCATTTAATTTTCTTTTTTGTGTTACTATGTAATGTTTGTTGCCGCTTTCCCTTGTTTATTATACATTTTTTGGGATGCGTTTATCTACTAGATTAGGGTTAGGTGTAAGAACAGGCATTTATTCCTTCCAGAATAAATGAACTGAATCTCGCCCTTTCTGTACTTTATTTGTATTATTTATGTATATTTTAAAATAAAAGTCCTTTATTATTATTATTATTATTATATAATGTAAAAAAAATTGTTTAACATTAAACCTTTAATAACAAAACATTAATCTAATAAAAAATCACAGTTACACAATGAATACAATGAAACAGAGAATATAGGTAGAGCTGCAAAAACAGAGTTTAAAAAACACATGTTTTATTTAAAAATCAGCAAAAGCCTGTCTTTTTTTTCTACCCCTGAGATTTGTATCCCTTTACTGAGTCTTTATATTTTGTTTTAGGCTTATTCAAATTTATTGTAATATAATATTTATAACAATGAGTATTTATTTTTTATGTTTAAAACATACGAACTTATTTCAGTTTTTCATTTTTTCTGATTTTTCCAATATGTGAAAACAAACGGAAAAAATCTTTTCTTTCTCAGTTTTTCCCGTTTTTTTCTTCGGAATATTAAATCTCTAATTTCAACACATTTATTAAGAATTACTTCCACTTATTAATTTAAAATTTACCTATTTCGATCTATAGAGGTCGATAATAAACTCGTGTAAACGCTGCCTGTAGGATAGCCCTCTGGATACAACTTTGACGAAAAAAACATTCAACTGGATTGGTTTGTTACATGAACTTCTCTCGCCATGAAATTTTTTTTTGCACAGTGCATCGTTTAAATTAATTTAAAACAATTTAAAGGTAATAAAAAGTGAACACTATGAAAATATTTTTAACGATGTCAACAATATATTTATTAAAGTACTAACAAAGTCCAAACTCACGACTCTAGTTTTTATCAAACTATCTTAAAAATAAATATTTATTAAAAACAAAATAAAGCTAAAATGCATGAAATTATTTAATACAAAATTGGTAAATTGAATTTACCTGACACTTCCCTCAACTCAGTAAGCTATTTCTAACATTTTTATAGGAAAATTTCAATATGCCTACAGACTAGTATCGCCTCTGTTCTCAAATCTTACTTAAAATAAACCAAAAATAAAACTTTGTGTAAATTATATATATAAATTTGTTGATTGGTCAAAAACTGAGGGCTATATAGGGTTGATCTTGTAACATTTTGAAAAAAAATCCAATATGGCAAACAAAATGGTAGCCTAGTGAAATATTAAAAAAATTATTATTAAAAAACTACGGAACCAATTTATCTCAAATTTTGTACAAAAGTCAAGTATTATATAGGAATCAACTGGTAAATTTTGCTAAGAATCCAAGATGGCGGAACAAAATGGCGGCTTAATAAATTATTAAAAAATTCACCCTGAAAAACTATCTAATGAGTCGATTGCAAATTATGTGTTGTAAGTAATTGTAGTGTAGAGATCAACTAGTACAACTGGTACTAATTCAAGATGGCGGAACAAAATGGTGAGTAGATAAAACACCGGTACATATTTTAAAACTTTGTCTTTAAAATGGAACTATTAAGCGCATTTACTTATTTATGTATGTATGTAAAAAAACTGTTTAAATTTAAATCTTTAATAACAAAACATTAAACTAATAAAAACTCATAGTTACATAATGAATACAACGAAACAGAGAATATAGGTAGAGCTGCAAAAACTGAGTTTAAAAAACACATGTTTTATCTAAAAATCAGCAAAAGCCTGTCTTTTTTTTCTACCCCTGAAATTTGTATCCCTTTACTGAGTCTTTATATTTTGTTTTAGGCTTATTCAAATTTATTGTAATAATATATTTATAACAATGAGTATTTATTTTGTATGTTTAAAACATACGAATTTATTTCAGTTTTTCCAATATGTGAGAAAAAACGGAAAATATTTTTTAACGATGTCAACAATATATTTATTAAAGTACTAGCAAAGTTCAAACTCACGATTCTAGTTTTTATCAAACTATCTTAAAAATAAATATTTATTAAAAACAAACTAAAGCTAAAATGAATGAAATTATTTAATAAAAAATTGGTAAATTGAATTTACCTGACACTTCCCTCAACTTAGTAAGCTATTTCTAACATTTTTATAGGAAAATTTCAATATGCCTACAGACTATTACCGCCTCGATTCTCAAATCTTACTTAAAATAAGCCAAAGGTAAAACTTTATATAAATTTGTTGATTTGAAACCAATAAATGTTTGAATGGAACTTACTAAAACCATATACACGTATATAGTCTTTTCAACTTCTTTTATCTTAATAATATACAGAGTATGGTAGTTAAACCAAAGTGGCATTTCACTACAAATGTTATCATATCATGTAGATACATACTAAATATAATCAATGCCTCATCTTTCCAACATATGTTCATTAACATTTACTATTGATGACAACGTGTCTCAAATTGTACTGTGTCACGATAGCTTATTTTAAATATAACCTTTTGTAACGACATGGTTTTGAATACAAAGTATCATCAACGCAACATAATTATTATTTACTTTGGTTTCTGTTTCGTCGCCGACAAACTGATCTTCCTCTCAATGCCTTTTTTTCGTTTTCGTAGCTTACGTTGCCAAACAAATAGAGACATTTTAACTTTCTATTTTAACTTTTTGAAAAATTAGACATATATTTTTAGTGGTAATATAATAAATACAAACAAAATTTTTAATATTAGCAGATCTAGATTCACTTATTTGACGTTTTAATTCGTTAGTTTTAGTACTCTCTTCTTAATACTTAAATAGTAATATAAGTGAATCGAACTATAAATGGGTAATATGAGAAATGCTATGTGGCATGTGTAACAAATTTAAAGCTAAGATGATTGTATTTGGGAATGTGAATACAGCATCATCGGTTTTGGAACCATGGAAATTTTCTTAAGAAACCCCGTAAAAAGCGCCTACCAATTAGTAAAAAGAATGAAGATTTTACTTCATGTTGAATATAATCTCATCAGGTTAGCAGCTGTCAACTAGCTAACTTATCTGTCACATCCAAATCTACGGTTAACCGTACCACGAGAAAATACAAGTATCATCCCTTTCATATGGAATTACACCAAGAATTTCAAGACTGTGATTTTAAACAACGTTTTGTATCATCATAAAGGGATCAATAAACGCCAATTCAATTTTTTTATCCAAAATAACTACTTTTCGCAGTAATGAAGCATTTAAACGCCATAACACGCATTGTTGTTCAACAGTTAATCCATTTGGGATCCGGGAAGTTCAAAACCAAAACCATTGGTCGCTTGAAGAAGTTGATAACATTAAAAGATTACAAATGTGGATTTAATTAAACGGAGCTCCTGCTCTTTATCATTGGAAGTTCGGGAATTTTTAAACGATCGTTCCGCACGAAAATGGATCAAAAGGGATTATTCATTCAATGCCTCCTCGATCATATGACTTAACACCTTTAGACTTTTTTTTGTGGAGCTACATTAAAGACTGTGTTGTAAACATGTGTATTCAAGTAGGAGGGCATGTAAGTTAAACTATATCGAAATTCTTATTAACTTACTACTTATTAGTTTGATTTTACAATAGCGTAGGTTTATTTAAAACAAGGATGAGTAATCTTATTTTTGTATATCTTAATAATTTAACTACTTCCTATTTTTGTTTTTTCATTAAACAAACCATTACTGCTTTACAGGAACTTCTGGGGTTTTTCGCATCTTTTAGGCTGTGAAAAAGCTAAACGGGTTGTTAAAAATACTGCTTAAAGTATTTTAAATCATAAAAACGTTGCTCAGCGTTTTTAAAAATAGTTCTGGTTGTTTTCTAACTTATTCATTTAAGCGTTTAAATTGGTGCACCATTATGTCAGTAAAATGATAAAATGTATTTAAAAGAAAAAGATTAATTATTTGTTCGTACTGTCACGTTTTTAATACCTCGGCACCCATGTAGATAACGGGTTTTAAATTAACCCTAGAAAAGGCAGCAGTAAAGGAACGGTAACTATAATTTATGAGATTGATTTAATATTTAATATTAGACTTAGTGTGACGAAAATCATCAATAACTTTGTAAAATGTCACCTTGATATTAATCTTTGTCTAGGAAATGTCCTGTAGAAACTGAAAATGTTTTCACTGATAAAATGAATCCTACACTGTTAAAAATTGAATTAAAATTACTAATTTTAAATGTACAAATAATATATGTGTTCTGCTATTTTAACTTAGTTAAAATTTCATATAATTCTATCATTATCAATATTTTAGTTTTTAAGAGTGATTGTAGAGTACTAAATAGTAGAAAAATCACTTTTTGTTGTAACACAGATCAGAATAGCATAATCTAATAGAATGGACCTATCCAAATACGACAATGACAACTAGAAAGTTGTAGTTACGATACTTAATATCTATAGAAAAAATTATTTCAGGAAATTCTTAACCCGGTTTATTGACTATGTTTACAGTTTTCGCCTATTAAACATACCATACATCTAAGAGAAAAGCAAACCAGAAAAATATTAACTTAAAACACTAATTAAACGTTATTTTTTCCGTCTATGAGGTCCTATTTTCTCTCTTCAAAAACCAACAGTAGTCATCCACCATGGTTGGATCCCATCGTCCTTGGTACCGAATTTCCATTCTTCTCATATCTTGGTGAAACCTTTCACCCTGCTCGTCACTAACAAATTTTTAGGAAAAAATGACAGTTGGGAATGGAGGAAGTGAATTTTTAATGACATTCTGGCACCAAGCGCTTTATAGCCATCTAAGAGTTTATTAACTAATTGTTCATAATTTTCATCCATATTGCTGCCTGAAAATCCACTTACTACATTAACAAATGAATTCCATGCTCTGAAGTCCTGCCTGGTAAGCTTTTCCGTAAAATTGACATCGTCCAGCAATTTTCTGATTTGTGCCAGAATAAAAATGCCTTCTTTTAATTTGGCATCACTTAACTGGGGAAAGACTTGTCTTAGGTATTTAATCCATCACCATCTTTATTCAAAGCCTTCACAAAGTTTTTCATCAGCCCAAGTTTAATGTGAAGAGGAGGCAAAAGGACATTTTTGGGATTAACAAGAGGTATAAATTTAACATTTTGAGATGCCTGTTGAGATTCGCTACTTTCTGGCCAAAATTTTGTTACATAATACTGATTTATTGCACAACTGTCCCATAAACAAAGAAAACAGCAATATTTTGTAAATCCCCCTGAAGTCCCACTAAAATCGCTATACATTTTAAGTCCCCACATATCTGCCATTTATACCTATTGTAGTTTATTTTTTCCAAAATCGTGCGCATTTTTTCATAATTTTCTTTCATTGCAACTAAATGGGCAACTGGTATAGAAGGTTTTAAATTTCCATTATGCAATAACACAGCTTTTAAGCTATATTTAGATGAGTCTATGAATAAGCGCCACTCACGAGGAGAATGTTCAATATCAAGTTCCTGCATTAAACTGTCTATATCAGTATACGCGCACAACGCATTTTCCATGCTGTAGAATTCAGAAAACAAAGCATTTCTTTTTCTGAAATTCGTAATTTTTGTTTCTGTGTCCAATAGGTTCCATTCCTTCAGACGGGAATCCAGAAGTTCTGACTGTTGCTTGCATAACCTTAAATCACGTACTAAATAATTTAACTCACTTTGAACAATTAAATGTGCCTCGCCGGACTGGGACCTGTGGTAAAAGTGGGATCGGTGCACTGTTCTTCTGAGCTGCCTGATGATGCGTTATCTTCATTATCCCCCAAATCAATAGCTTGCCAATTTAAAGGCGCAATCGACACTGGCAAATTTGCATTATGAGGAACAGGTCGTATGGCAGATTGCAAATTTGTGTATTTTATATTGTGCTTTCCCTTTTTGGAATAACCTTCAGTCTTTGTCAGGCAAAAATAACAATCAGAATGATTGGTGGGTTCTCGCCATACCATTAGAACTGCAAAAGGCATTAATTTTCTCTTTCCCTTCATCCACGGCACCAATGATACACCAAGACTAACACAGCACACATGGGGAGCCCACCGCTTATCTTGATCCCCAATTAACGCAGCAAAATATATAAAGTAGGCTTTTTTTACATTTTCGGAAAATGGCCTGGCTTGTGGTTTCATCAGAAATTCTCCACAAAATAACAAAATTTGTCAGGAGAAATTTTGCAACCTGGGCGCGTTTGAGTCGACATTCTCGTCTTCACATACTCTTGCTAATCGATACACAGAGAACCATTCAATTCGAAAGTCAACAGAAGAGTGATGTTTAACGTTTATTTTATGTCTAATATTGTAAACAACCCAGTCTAGGTAATTTTTCTGTTGTAAAATGGACCCATTTTAGCCGCCCCACAATAAAATTGTTTACCTGCCAATATAAAAGGTTCTAATTATGCTATTAAAAAATGGTACTTATTAGGGCTTTCTGAATATTTTTTTTTGTTATTGGGAGGGTATTTCCATTGTGAAAATAATGAGCTGGCCTGTGTTAGAAAAATCTTGTCGGCCAGTGTAATGTAAGTGTACCAAGTACGTAAATCTACCAAAATTTTACTAAAAAGTTGGTGTATTTTTTTATGAATTATAGCAGTTTTACCAGTTGTGGCAGGTAACGCTAGTCAATACCGAATGCAAAATAAAAGAAGTAGAAATTTTAACATCTAACCTCACATTTTAACTATTATTTTTAATTAATCGTTTCTTATCGTCTGATGTGTCTATTATGCCAGAATAAGTGCCTATAGACCACTGGACTGGTCAAGGAAAATAACCAAAAACTTTCACCCTATAAATTATGGATAAAATGCCTACAATGATAATTATTACATTAAATTGTTAAATATTAGGGTTGGTTCAAACCTAAACAGGTCGTCAACACAAGTGAGATTAGGACTTTTTATGCCCTGCGTAACTTTTGTTACTTTTCTCTTTTGAACTTGACCCCGCATTTATATTTAAGCATTTGCTAGCCCAAAAAGCCATATCGGCAAAGTATCTTATCTCAAAATGCTACAAAGCCAGGTAAGCTTCAATGTGAACGGAACGTTGCATACTGGACGAGATGACCGGTAAATATCCGTAATTAAAAGATAATAGGCATGTAACGCTGTGAGGTTTAATAGGATTATAGATCGGCGATAAAGGTCTAATTAAATTTTTATACAAGCATATTATGATTGTTGCTGTTTTCATATATATATATATATATATATATATATATATATATATATATATATATATATATATATATATATATACGTATATATATATATCTTTCAGTTTCAGACTATTATTTTTCTAGTTCAGTATAATATTTAATGTTTATATTTTCATTTATATAGAAAAAAAAGTGCCTAAAATATAAAATATTTTTAGAATTTCATATCGGCCTCATTTAATTTTAGTGACAAATTCTAATTTATTGCCTCTTTTGCCACTTCATAGATTAAAAATGGGGCTAACAGTAATATGTAATAATGTAAGCCCAAATGATTACAGCTTTGTTCAATGCATGTTCTAGACAATTATTAATTATTTAAAGGCTACACACTGTATAGAGCTTCATTTTACTAAAACAGGTCAAATTAATTTATATCTCAACTATAGCTTTAACTCACCTGCAACATAAATCCAATAAATTATAGTTATCATTCTTCCACTATCGTCTTTCAAGCGAGTCACCTGCGTTCACCCATATTCACAAGGTCAGGAATTTGACACCGATAAAACTACGAAATTGGTAGGTGTAATACAATCGGAGGGTAACCTGATGTTTTGTGGTCCTGATAGTGTCATTTAGTTAAATTCAATTTAATGCATTTAATATGTTTCATTCGTATGTGTCAGATTACGCTCAAGGATTCAGTCGTTGTTGTTAATCAAATTTTCGCTATGTGTATTATTGTAGGAAGTTCTTTTATTGTCTAGGGTTTTTGATCTTAAATGAAAGGAGGCTGGTGGTTCTTTATATAGTATGTAATTAAAAGCAATCACAAAAATAAATGAAAAAATGTAGATAAGAGGCTGTAAATAGTGCCCTGTTGTGGGAATATATTACACTAAAAAATTCGCTTAACTAATAAATTTTGAAAAATAGCACAGAGCACTGGCATCTAATACATTAAATTGTGCAGCTAACAACAATCCTTGCTGGAATATGATCCGTTTCATCTTGAAACGTCTCACACAAGGTGCCACAGGCAAAATCCCGTCTAGACTATGCTTCAAAGATCAAGTTCGTTTTCAAATCCGTCTTATTACGTCTTTTGCCAATACTGCTCATGTGAGATCTTCCATCTCTACTGGGTACTTCTCGGCGGGTTGCCCGCTACTCCTATATTCCATGCTACTAAAAACGATCTTCAGTGTAGAGCAGCAGAGGCCTTTGCAATCAGACATAGCCAAAATCCAACCTCTTTACCCCCACGCACCCTGAGCCTTATCAGCGTTCCAATTTCGCACTTCTGGATTCCTCCGAATTTGGTCTAATTACTGTTTTTGTCTCACACAACAGGAAGTTGAAGAATCCATGCCACCTCGCACTATTTGGTACTATAATTTCACTGCCTGGGATGAGTTGTGGCATTTCTATTCTTCCTTCCCTTAGAATGATGTTCGTTGGGTATAGAAACCTTTATACTACATTGTATTAAGACTTTAAAACCTCTCAAAAATAAACCTTGGTTATAGAAATTCTTCGATAATGCCAGACTGGAGTAAATCCGTGCTCATAACAATTATCTCAAGAATTCTACATCAGAATGTCTACAAGCCAAAAACGAAGCACGAAATCATTAGAATCGCATAGACGACGAAACTCAAAATTATTTTGTGCCAAAATGGGAGCCAATCCTTCAGACCGCTTACCAAAAATACTGTTCAAAACTTCTGCAAATGCTCCTTTCCACCGCTGGTGGTGGAATCGTCTTTACGTCTAAAGCAAAAGCTGAGCCATTTGCTAAACAATGCCCCCCAAAGGCTTCCCTTTCCTCTCCCAATTATGAGTAAACCCGTGGAGAAGTATATAAATAATGATCTTTTAAATTACTTTGAAAGGTATAAATTTATACACGACAGGCAATACGCCTTCGGCCACTAAATATCCACCGCATCTTCTTACCATCATAACCCATAACTGGAATAAGTCCATCAAATTCCACAGAAGAGCCCAAATTATTTCCCTCGCATGTCCAAAGCATTTGGTCAATCTCGCATGCCGTCCTTCTTAATAAACTGCCTACCTATGGTATTTGTGATTGCCAGTTTTCTCTTCAACAGAAGTCTTTCTGTGGTGGCTGACTGCCAATCATCAAACTTTCACGAAATCCACGCAAGCGTTGTACAGGGTTTGATGATCTGCTTTCTTAAACCAGCAATCCTATTTACAGCTATGCTGACGACAGCACACTCCAATCCAATATACTATTCCCCAACCCCTGTCTAAAAGACTGAAATTGATGATAGGCGTAGCGTAATGACTTTTACGATAGCGTTATAAGAAGTCATTACCGCACTGATTTTAGTCAGGTAATGTTATATATTATATCTACTAATATCAAAATTAAAACAAAATTAAAGAAAATACTTTTATGTTTGTTTAAAATACATCATTAACAACAATTTATTGTAAATAATAATCACACAACTATTGCAGTTTTTTAAACTAATATCAGATTTACTTGATGAACTTGAGTTAATTTGCGATGAACTTGCTTTAAATATGTTCAGTTTTTTTATACTAGTTGCTTCATTTTCCTTATTTCCGAGTATTTTCAAAGCAGTCTTCTTTTTGTTTTCTTCCGAAGCCTTAATGTCTCCTTGTGCAGCTGAATTTGATCGCCTTCCCCCGTGCCTCTTCACGGTCAAAATATCGACTCCGGTGTTGGCTAGTACTGATGTAGTAGACCTTCTAAAGCAGTGGCCGGTATATTCTTCTGCATTAGACAATTTTAAAAACAAAGCAATTGTCTAAGACAGGGGTGCCCAAACGGTCGACCGCGATCGACCAGTCGATTGCGAGTGCTTTTGGGTAGATCTCGAGAAGAATTTTTTTTTTTTAATAAGTAGGTACTTAACTAAACTACAAAAATTTATTACGTAATGAAATAACACTCTGCTAGCGGCAAAAGGCGGCTTTATCAAAGGAAGGCGCGGTACTTGTCAAAGAAAAGCCGCGTTTTTTATTCTTGCTGCTTTTCTAGAAATTTTGGGCGGCGCGTTTGACGGGAACATTCCAGACTTTCGTTCACGCCGATATAAATGTTGGGCCTGCAGGAATTGGAGTCATTCTGAATTGCAACTTGAAGGCAATACTACGTCGATACAAAGTTTATTATTAAATAAAGTAAAGGATAAGTGCATTTGTCTTATTTGTCGTGCGTCAGTTGCAGTACCTAAGCGTGGTAACTTAGAGAGGCATCATAAAACGGTTCATAAAAACTATAAAAAGGATTTTCCGCCACAGAGTGAATTAAGAAAATGAAAAGTACGTGATTTGATATCTTGTTTGAAAAAGGAACAAACCATGTTCACAAGACCAGCCAAACAATCAAAAGCTGCTACGATCGCGTCATTTAAAATAATAACACAAGAAACCATTCGAAGATAGATCGGTTGTGAAGGAAGCATTTATTGAAGCGGGTTAGACTTTATTTGGAGATTTTAAAAATAAAATAGAAATCATGTTTGCTATTAGAGAACTTCAGTTTTCTCGTCCGATTGTCATAAGGCGTATTGAAGTCATGAGTCAGGACATGACAGATAAAAAAAAATGATATCATGGAATGTACATACTTTTTTTATAGTTCGACGAATCCACCGTGACAGACACTGCCCAGCTATGTATTTTTATTCGGATGGTATTCAATGACATGTTGGCTAAGGAAGAATTTTTGACAATCATTCCTCTGAAGGGGAAGACCCGTGGCGAAGATATATATAACGTTTTCTTCAATTTTGTAAAAAACTACAAGCTACCAATATATAAATTAGTGTGCATTACAACCGATGGAGTACCAGCAATGACTGGAAACAAAAACGGTTTTGTGGCATTCTGTCGAGCTAATGAAGATTTCCCTTCATTTTTTTCAATCCATTGCATTATACATCAAGAAGTTTTGTGTTCAAACGTTTTAAACACGGAGGAAATCATGGGCATTGCAACAGAAATTGTGAATTTCATCCGTGCACGTAGCTTGCAACGGCGGTTCTTTAAGTTGCAGTTGGAAGATAGGGAGTCAGCTGAACACACTGATTTAGTTCTTCACACGGACGTCAGGTGGTTGAGTCGCGGAAAATTCCTAGAAAGGTTTCAAGAAGTATTGCCCGAAATAACAGCTTTTCTAGACGAAAGAGGTTATGACACTCAGATGTTGAAAAACGAAAAATGGCTGACTGATTTGGCATTTTTGACTGACATTACAATGCACTTAAAACACCATTAACTTGGAGCTTCAAGGTAAAGGAAAAACTGTTATTGAGATGATTAGCGCAGTAAACGCATTCAAAAGTAAATTGCAACTTGTGATACATCAACTGAAAAGAAAGGTCTGAAACATTTTCCGTCTTTGAATGGAAGGATTCCTCAGTTGAATTATGATACGTATGAGGCTGAATTATCAAATATTTTGGGACAATTCGAAATGTGTTTTTATGATTGTAGTAAATTGGCAAATGTAGCATCATTTATGAGTTATCCTTTTTCATGTAAAAACATTGAGGAATTTGCTACTGAAATAGCAAGTCATTTTAATATGAACTCATGTTTTGTTGAAAATGAGTTGGTGCAGATTATATCAGATATACATCTCAAAGCTACAGCATCTGATACAAATTTCTGGTGTTTTATATCTTAAGATAAATATCCGAATCTAAGTTAAATCGCCCTTCAACTGATAGCAATGTTTGGGTCAACTTACTTTCTGAAATGAAGATAATTAAATCAAAATATCGCAATCGACTAACTGACGATCATATGTCATCATGCTTGCGATTAGCAGTCAGTGGTTACGTATCATCTTATGAAAAATATGCTGAGGACATGCAGTGCCACGCTTCAACATCCAAAGTCACTCCTTAGTTAAGTTTAACACTCTATGTAACTCTTTTGTTTTGTAACAACCAATAAACTCGCAATTTTGAATAACTATAAGTTTTTTTATTGATATTGTAGAGAAGAACCTAACTAAACCTAACCCAAACCTTGACTAAAATAATTTATATTGTGCGGAAAGCTAATATCTATATATGCTACGGTACACCCTACCTAGGTAGGTAGGTAGGTAGGCTGTATGTATCGTATATGTACGACAACCCTGCATCACACATACTTGCAGCCTCTCAGAGTCAATCGTAAATAGTCTAAAAATATTGAGTTAGATCTACTTGACTAAAATAATGTATATTGTGCGGAAAGCTAATATCTATATATGCTACGGTACACCCTACCTAGGTAGGTAGGTAAGTAGATAGGCTGTATGTATCGTGTATGTACGACAACCCTGCATCACACATACTTGCAGCCTCTCAGAGTCGATCGTAAATAGTCTAAAAATATTGAGGTAGATCGCCAGCAGTTTAAGTTTGAGCACCCCTGGTCTAAGACACACCTTCAAAAGTTTTTATTCCCACTGGCTGTTTTGTACATTTACCGTTCTTATAGCACAGGAAGAAACGACCATGATCAATGATGTTAAGGCGAAACTTCATGTAATTTTTCCACCATATCTAAACCTTTAATATCTCCTGATGTTATAAAAAAACTCTCAAGCTATTTTTGTCTTTGTGACTGGTATTACAAATCGAAAACACACACCTATGTCTTTCACCTTTTCCAAAATTATGTTTGTCGGTTCTTCTCTTGTACATGACTCTGCTAATCCAACAAGAAGTGTTACTTTCGCCATAAAAAACCTGTTATCATCAGCTTCCCGCAGAAAAACACCAATATCGTTTTTTATTAATATCTACATTTTTTCACAGTCCGTATGCCCAAAGAGAGGATGGTTTATGGTTTTTTAATGTCGGATAGATCATTAAAATATGCTAACAATGCGTTCTCACTGGAGAATTTTAGTTTTTTTATTCACACCATTTCTGACACCGGGAATAGGCCAACTTATATTTTGCCCGTGATTTTTCGGGCAGAAAACTGGAAATTACGACAATAGCCACTTCTTCGACATCGGAGATGAGATTCGAATCGCTATAATGCCGGCTTAAGATAAGCCGCATTTCGGTCAACGCGAAATTCTTCGTTACTTGATTTAATAATTATTAACAAATACGATCGCGTTCTACACACTGAAATTATTATTTTTTAGGCTGTTATCAGATCATTGTTTGGTATACTCTCTAATTGATATACCCTTAAAACAAAAAAAATAAACCCACTTTTTATTCGTTTAGAGATATAAAAAATATGGATGTGGCTCGTTTCAACAGTGAACTTCACAATATTTCCTGGCATTATGTTGATACAGAGCCTAATCTCGATAGGAAAGTTCTAGCATTTGAGAACTGTATAAATCAGATATTCAATAAACATGCCCCGATCCGAACAATTAGAATCACCAAAAATTACTGCCCCTGAATATCCCCAAACATTAAACGCATGATGCGTTTGAGAGCTCATGCTCTTAATGAATACCGTAAAGCCCTAAAATCCCTTAGTTTTTCATTTGCTCAAACCCAATCAAAACTAAGATATTACAAAGAACTTCGCAATTTAGTAACATCCTTCATTGGCCGAGAAAAGAAAGGTTTCATAGAGTTTGAATTGAATGGAAACCACAAAAATTCCAAAATACTACTTTGGAATGCATTAAGTAAATTAAATATACATAGTAAGTATCCCCCAGCGACCTTTTGGATCATCTTAAAGATACCAATAATATAAACACCTCTTTTATTTCTTCTATTGTGCGAACCGAACTAGATTTGATAACATTCCAGTACTTTGATCAAAATAAAATAAATGATACTGTTGCTTCTAAATTTATTAAAACTAAATCGAATGCCAAAGCGATAGACAAAATATCTGGGGACATGCTAAAACTGTATGTGCCTTACTGTGTACTTTCTACTACGTATTTGAATAATTCATCATTGCTTAATGGAGTTGTGCCCAGCCGCTGGAAACATTCCCTTATTACCCCCATTCCAAAAAAAACCAATTAGTATTCTGTCAGTACTCTCAAAAATTATAGAATCTGTGGTCCATGACCAATTAAAGGGCTATACTGATAGAAATAAAATTCTACCAGGCTTTCGTTCTGGGCATAGCACTACTACAGATCTTTCCAACGTTGTTGATGACTTATTACGCGCAATGGATAATGGAAAACTTTCTCTTTTGACAATGCTGGATTATTCAAGAGCATTAAACACTATATATCATGGCCTTTTGATCCCTAAACTGAAGTATTATGGTCTATCACAGGAGTCCGTGGATTCGTTGAGAAGTTATTTGATAGAAATAGGCATCAGCAGGTAAAATTGGTGAGTGAAAGTGAGGTTAACCTTTCTGAAAGTTTAGTGAATCCGAGTGGGGCATTAACCTTTCTGAAAACTTAGTGAATCCGAGTGGGGTACCACAGGGTTCCATTCTGGGTCCTTTGTTGTTCGCTATTTATACGGCTGATATAGTAAAATCCGTTGATGTGAATATCCATTTGTACGCTGACGACTATCAAGTATATGCCTCTTTTAACCCTGACTACGAAGTGGAACGCGTGGTCAGTATTGTGAATTGAAATCTTTATGCTTGACATACGTGGTCAAAAAACAACTCTCTAATATTAAACTCGTCGAAGACTGTAGCCTTATTGATTTGTTTCGAGAAGCAAAGGTAAAAGGACAATCTAAAAGATAAAATGTAGCTTGGAAATGATATTGTTGTTTTGAGAACACATTTTAGGAATCTGGGACTAATTATAGACCAAAACTTAAGCTTTTCTAATCATATAATAAGTAAAATACAATTAGCATAACTACGGCTAAAAAATCTATATCCTTTCAAAAACATTTTAAATTTTCAAGTTAAACTCAAGCTAACTGAGTCCTCGATTCTACCATTATTTGACTACTGCGGTGCAGTATACGGCCCATGTCTAAATAATTACTATGCAAATGGTATACAGGTGGTACAAAATTCTTGTCTTAGGTACTCTGCTTACATTTCGCCACTTTAATAAAAAAAATAATAATATCTGAGCTCCCTTACTATTTGAGAGATAAGTTGGTTTTTGCAGGTGAAAATGTTGAGAGAACAAGAAGAAATCCAGGGTTGTTAGTGGTACCACATCATGCTACCACCACCTTCAAGAATAGAATAGAATAGGATATATTACCAGAAAATCAAACATTTCGTACATAGAATCGTCAAGAAATTTACAATAAAATAAGTTATAGCCAATGAATAAATACAATAAAATAATATAACCAAACTAATCAATATCAAAATAAATAGAATTTAAATAGCATATAAACAAATGAATAAATAAATGGACATAAATAAAACAAAAAACAATAAACAATAAACATTCTACCAAGCCTGAAAATCATCAGGGACAAATACCAAAAGACAACAAAAATCTTAATAAAATAAATATAAATTTGCCAAATACTCCTTCGTTTTCACTCCTTGTAATTTATAAACTCCGCTGTAGAATAAAAAGCCTTGTCCAAGAGAAATTCTTTTACAACTTTTTTAAAATTTTTACCTTGATACCATTTGAATCTTTGTGACAGTTTATTGTATAAATACACGCAGTTGTATAAAGGGGATCCTCTAAAAAAAGTTTTTTTATGTTACGTTATAAACACGGGACAGTTAATATTTTCTTTTCTCTGAACAGTGTTCTACAGCTCTCCAGCGGTTTAAGATTAAATATTAATCTTAATATCCTCTTTTGAGACACGAATATGCGATTACAACCCTTGTGACCCCAGCATACTATATTATTAGATATATGGCTGAAAACCATTGCGTTATAAACACGGGATAGTTAATATTTTCTTTTCTCTGAATAGTGTTCTACAGCTCTCCAGCGATTTAAGATTAAATATTAATCTTAATATCCTCTTTTGAGACACGAATATGCGATTACAACCCTTGTGACCCCAGCATACTATATTATTAGATATATGGCTGAAAACCATTGCGTAATATGCTGTTAACATACCCGCTTCGTCAAGTGAATTTTTAAGATTTAAGATAGCAAAATATGCCGATTTAATTTGGAGCCGATATTGTCAATGTGTTTTTCACAAGATAAGGTTGAGCCAATATATGCTCCTAAAAACTTTGTACCTTCAGAGAATTTTATTTTCGCGTCTTTTTGAAATATTAAGGAGAGAGGGTTCCGAATAAATATATTAACAAATACGGTCTTTCCTGGGTTTACGATTAACTGATTCTCCCGACACCAAGCCTCCATATTAACACATATTCGCCTTACTTTATGAGCAAGGATCTCCGGGGCGCAAGAAGAAACTACCACCGTCGTGTCATCGGCGTACATAGTAACGTGATCAGCACCAAGAGCGTCCGGAAGATCGTTAACGTACAACAGGAATAGCAACGGAGCCAACACTGAACCCTGTGGTACCCTAAGTTTTATTTCCTTAGGTATCGACAAGGTATTACCACACTTTAGTTTCATATCCCTATCCGATAGGTACGATTCCATCCATAGCAGCAGATTACCACGAATGCCCATATTGAAAAGTTTTGATATAAGCATATTTTTGTTAATTGTATCGAAAGCTATGGACAAATCAAAGAATACAGCTACAACATATTCGTACTGATCCAGTTTCGAATATACAAAATTTAAGAAACTCCTAGATGCAGACTCAATTGATTTGCTGGACAAAAATCCATGCTGACATCTGCTGACAATGTTGTATTTTGATAAAAACGCAGTAATTCTAGAATGTACTATTTTTTCGAAAATTTTTGAAAAAGAGCTAAGTATCGAAATTTGCCTGTAATTTTCAATGTTTTCACTACAGCCTCATTTTAATATTGAAGTTACAATTGCTGTCTTTAATATCCTCGGAAAAATGCCATGGTCAAGATTAAGATTAATTAATATTGCCAGTGGTTTACAAATATATTGTTTAGCTCTCTTAATCAAACCAATGTTAAGGTCATCACTATCACGCGAGTTTTTGTTTATGATGGTATCAATGGTATTTAAAACTTCACGTTCTGTCACTCCTAATAATACCATCGAGTTAGGTAGTAATTCAGGAACTGTACAAGATGCATCCACTCCATGATATTTATTTTCTAGCTTTTTTGAAGCCATCGTACTGAAATAATTTGCAAACTCGTTCGCAACATAAGATGGTTCAGTAATAATATTGTTTCCAGTAGCTAGTTTTATGTTTTTGTTATTTATACTGTTTTTATTTAAATTGGTGTTAATGATCCTCCAAATTTCGTAGGTTTATTTTTTGAATTATGTACTTTTTTACTAAAAAAATCTTTTTTGGCAGATTTAATTTTTTGTTTATAAAACTTTTATACATAACTACTATTTGTTTAGTCGGTACAATTCTCTTAAGGAAACCAAGATTATCAAGTTGATTCTTTATATCAGCCAGTTCACAATTGTACTATCCATGGATAACCTTTCTATTTCTAGGAACTGGAAAAGACCGATAAGGACAACATACATCCAGACAAAAAACAACAGATTCAATAAAATGATTCCATGCTACATCTACATTATAATACACTTCCCCAAAAAATTAACGCACCACCAAAAAATATAAAGCAAGATTTTATCAAAACTACTGGTATTTAGACGTTTTTTTTTAATGACAGGTTGTGCCTTCCACAATGTTAGTATACTAACGGTGTTCTTTTTTAAATATTGTAGCAATTATAGCGTGTTTTTTTAATAAAACTTGTAACACTTGATCAGTTACAATATCAAGTTGGAATTGAAATCACGCCATAGCCTTATCTTTTTTTTACATTTTTTGTTTTTTTATTTACTCCATTATCTTTCTTATTAAACGAGATTTTATATAACATGATTTTATTGCAAATTATTAATAACGAAAAACCGAAACAAACGCAACTAAAAATTACACCAAAATGTCAGTAGCATATTTCTTGGCACGAATAACTTCTTGACAACGACGGTATTTATAGAGACCTTATGTCATTTTGGTCCAGTTCTTCCCATATGCGAAATGTCTTCCAAAGTGTTTACGTTACGTTCCTCTTGTAATCTCCTAACAAGAATTTTCTATCAATTAAATCGCTAATGCCATGGTAGCGATTTCGACTTCCTCTAGGTAATTTCTCACAACTCGAGCAACATGAGGCCTGGCATTATCTTGCATTAACAAAAATCCTTGCCCAATAAATGGCGCATATGGCACAACATGTTGATCGCAATATGTACTTTCAGGGTAAGCCGTCATGAAATGCCTCCCCAGACAGGTAAATAATGTTGTATGTGAAAAATTGCACTGAGCTTTAGGACGTCGATATACACGTATACGCCTCTCTCCAAAATGGGACTCATCCGTAGATAATAATTTTTTACCTCCAACCAGTTACATGCTTTAAAAATTATTATGAACTCTAGTTAAAGCTGAAATCCTAGGTTAATAAATTTAAATTAACATCTCGAATCTTAAGAGTTTTTATGTCAGTAAATGTAAAATTACATCTCTCTATTAATTTTTTCACCAATTCTTCGGTACTCCTCAAACAATATTAATGCTTGAGCTATATATCTAAGATTTCTTGTTTCACGTTGCATATTGATTTTCATACAAAGTACAGTGACAAAAAGCATTTTTGACAATTACTGTTACTTTGGTTTTCCATAGCCTGCTACTTACTTTAGTGAGAAAAATGTAAATTAAAACCAATAAAATCATGTTATGCTATAAAATGCTGTTTCTCGTTTAATAAGAAAGATAATGGAGTAAATAAAAAAACAAAATGTAAAAAAAAGATAAGGCTATGGCGTGATTTCAATTCCAACTTGATATTGTAACTGATCAACTCTACAGGGTGTTACAAGTTTTATTAAAAAAACACGCTATAATTGCTACACCGGGTATTAGTAAAAAAAAGATTTTTATTAGAATACCGTTAGTATACTAACATTATGGATGGCAAATGTCATTAAAAAAAAACAAATCGGACCAGTAGTTTTGATAAAATCTTGCTTTGAACTTTTGGTTATTTTTTGGTGGTGCAATTTTTTGGGGAAGTGTAGTTGGACGTACACAGTAAATGGGAAATCGTGCTGAAATTGTCATGTTCTCCTCCTTAGAGGCTTGAACACCAAAGTTAAATATATATATAAATTTGTGGCCAAAGTGGTCACTAATACGGGCATCTTCAATATGATATTTATAACAATCAGGGGAAATGTTAGTAACAAAATAATCAATCTCGCTAATGCTAGTACTTCCAAGAGTGTTAGTAAAAATTCTTGTTGGACCTTTGATCGCCTGGGTAAGCCGATAAGGGCTAAAGACAGGTAAAGAAAGGGATCTTTCTTATACTATTCCTCTCTCCTGTATAATTTTTTACCACAGCATTTAAAAATTATTAGAAATATTAATAAATTTAAACATAATCTTAAGAGTTTTTATGTCAGTAAATGTAAAACATTTCTATTAATTTTTTCTACTCGGTCTGGCTATATATCTTTTCATGCATCTTTTCGTATACCTTTTTGTAATCTTACTTATTTAGTATTAATCAAGGAATATGTAACTTACTTAAGTAAGCAGGTTAGGTATTGTTTTTCAGTAAATAGTATTAAGAAAAAGATATTGTAATGAAACATTTTGGGTTGGGCCTAAGCAGCCTTTGGCTGAGCCTCGCCTATAATAAAGCCATTATTTATTTAATTATTTATTTTTTATTTATTTATTTATTTATTTATTTATTTATTTATATGTGAAAGTGATGTTTAGGCTCGAAATTTAACAAACTATAGCTAAATAAATGTTTGAATAATAATTTATTAATAATACTGAGACTTAATACAGAACTATTACTGTTTAATATCTAAGAAAAGTTCATTTAGTTGGAGTATTGTTCAGAAAATACGCACAAACTTGTAAAAAATATACCGAAATACAAGCACACACTTGTGACATTTAAGTAGGATTTGTTCATAGACTTGTGTGGTATTAATTACGACTAGAATATAAGTAAAATACAACACTGTAAAGTCCTAGCCTACCTCTACCGATATAAATATTGGGCACGTATTCGCAATATTTTACCTAATCTATTATCTGTCTGATAGTTCGGCAATATTGGAAATTGATTATGGGTATCGGGAATAAATTAGTACAAAATTAGTAAAATTTTATCAGTCAGCATCCCACTAATCCCGATAAAAACGACCTGTAAAGATCGGACGTGCTTGGCCTTTAATAGCACTAGTTCTAATTTATTGCCACTTTTGACACTTTGGACAAATAACTTGTTCGAGACGAGAGATATCGAAGTAAATGGACTTTCTTGGCATTAAAATAATTAATGGCCCAGATGGGCTCACGGTAATATATTATAATAATGTAAGCTTAAACATTTCCAGTTTCGTACTATGCATGTTCTAGACAATTATTAATGATTTAAAGGCACTATATGCTTCTTGATTTTTCGACAACAGATCACGTTCAGTCACACATTAACTGCAGCTTTAACTCATCTATAATATAAATCTAATAAATTATAGTTACCATTCTTTCACTATCATCTTTCAAAATCCAGTACCTGCATCCACCCATATTTACCAGGTCAAGGATTTGACACAGATTAAACCAGGAAATTTCTAGGTGTAATCCAATCGGATAATCAGTTGATGTTATTTTATTATATGTTAAAGTAACTAAAACTGTTTCCACTACTAGTTTTTAAGAGTTTTTACGTATTCATTATTAATAATCCTACTATGTCTCAACAAACGCTTTGGGTTACACGTTTGTAAGTATTATATATGTATTTGTTACTGCGAATAATACTTTATAGTAATTTTGCATGTAAAGTAATTATATAATAACAACTGCCAAGGAACTACTTAAGGAATTGTTTTTTATTTTTTTTATTTTATTTATTTCATATAAGATATCAACAGACCGAGGTCCAAAATGATATCTACGGATACATATAAAGGTAGAACAAGTCTCATGAGGTACTACAAATTATGAAAATATAAAAAATACAAAAAAGTGGTACATAATTATTCATAATCATTCCAAAGTAAAAAAAAGAAAAAAATTATTCAATTTGGTAAAGACGTTTGATCAATTTGCGAAAACTGTTTAAAGAGTTATTAAATAAGTCAACATTAGCATATCTCGAATTATATAGTGTAAGCATTTTATTTAATGGGGCATTTCTTCCGAGGTTTGTTCGACAAAAAGGTTCAAAAAATAAATAATTATTTCTTAATGCACGTTGTTGAATATTAAAATAAATACTCGACAGAATATTTGGAGAATCTACAAGATTATTGACGATTTTGAAAAGGAAAATTACATCGGTGTGCTCTCTACAAGCCTCTAGTGAAAAAATTTTAAATCGGCTTCGAAGAACGGATGTGCTAATAGTGCTGCTGTACGTCCCTGTTTCCTTACAGTATAAATATCTTAAAAAGTTATTTTGAACTATTTCTAATCGGTTTTTATAGGTTCCGTACTGTGGATTCCAGGCTACACTAGCGTAGTTTAGTCTACTATAAATATATGAATAATACAGAGTCTTCATAGCTATAATTGAGTAAAATTGTCTACATTGTCTCAAGATAAATCCAAGCATTCTGTTCGATTTCTTAACTACATAGTCAACATGAAGCGAAAAAGTCATTTTTTTATCCAGGATCACACCTAGGTCCTTGATAGAGTCCACTTGTCTTAAGGGCACATTATCGAAGTTATAAAGAAAAATTAATTTTTGAAAGTTACGAGTGAAGAAGATATAACAACATTTATCGATATTAAGAGCCAACTGGTTATTTTGACAATATTGATAAAACGAGTTAAGGTCACTCTGAAGCAGAAGACAATCGCTTATACTTTTTATGCCTAAATAAATTTTTAGATCATCTGCATATAAAGAGAAATTACAATACCTGAAGCATTCATTTATATCATTTAAATATATTAAAAAAAGAACGGGGCCCAAGTGAGACCCTTGGGGCACTCCCGAGGTTACAACATAAGATTTAGATTTATGCCCATTGACTACAACCAGTTGGCTTCTATTACACACATATGACGTCAACCAACGAAGATCTCCATGCACACCGACCCCAGAGAGCTTAGATATTAAGGTGTTAAGATTTATTTTGTCAAAAGCCTTACTAAAGTCGGTGTACACTGCATCCACCTGCACTTGTGAGTCCATAGAGTTCAAAATGAAGTTAGTAAACTGTGTTAGATTGGTATCTACGGATCGTTTAGGAAAAAAGCCATGTTGCTCCGACAATATGCTCATTTTTAGATTATTTATCAAATGCTTTTGTACAATACTTTCGAAAACCTTGCTAAAAATGTTTAATTTACATATAGGTCTATAGTTTGAGATACAATTCAGGTCGCCGCTCTTAAATATGGGAACGACATATGCGTTTTTCCATTTCAGCGGGAAAGTACAGTCGCTAAAAGATTTGTTGAAAATCATAGTCAAAGGCACACACAGACTAACTGCGCATTTTTTTTACAAAGTAAGATGGTAATCCATGGGGACCGCTACCTTTATTTTCGTCCAGTTCTAACAAAACTTGCAGGATGTTTTGTTCAGTTATATGTATCTTACTACTTATTTGATTATTGTTGTGGGGGACAAAATGAAAAGATTTTTGGTGGTAAGGCTGAAAGACACTTCTAAAAAATGTTGCAAACAATTCACTAATGGCCGGCCCTTCGGCTAATTCTCTATCAAGATGCATTATATTAAGTATCGTTCTATTACGGTTTTTTATCGATACAAAGTGCCAAAATTTGAGTTGCCTGGTATATCGTCCTGAATGGAATTCAAATAAGTAGCATGATCCCTCCGGATGAGATTTTTGGAAAGACGCCTGAGGTTACAAAACAATTGATAATCTCTTATGTGTTTAGTTTGTTTCCATATTTTATGTTGTTTATTTATTTTTAAGTTTACGCCATTTAATTGTATTATTAGTAAAATACGCCGGAAATTTATTATTTACTTTTCTTTTCGGTATATATAAGTCAGCGGCTTCGTAGAGCTGATTATCAAATACTTCAACAAACCGATCTACATTGCTACACTTCCGAAACAAATTTGCCCAATTCATACTCTGGATTCTTAAGTTGATCGCATCATAATGACCTCGTCTGAAACTACGAATGAAATCGATATTATATATTAAGTTCACCGGAGAACGGCAAGTCAAGTTAAATTCTATACTTTTGTGGTAAATGTCTTCATATATTAGAGGGTCTGCTGCCCTTAAGTTGCTAATTAAAGATTTATTACAAAATATTAAATCCAAGATTTTAGTATTGCTATTGAATACTGAGTTGTATTGCCTAAGGCCATAAAAACTAATTATATCCCATAAGTCATTAAATTTTCTAGGAATATTTTCGACTCAAAGGTCGTCATTTGTTTTCCATTACATAATAGTAATTTTTCAAATTTACTGTATGTTTTGTGGGTTTCTTATGTTGTTTTAGTCTCTCATTTTATTAGTTTTTGTGATTATTAAAATGAATATTGATTCAAAGAGCCATTGGCCATATGGAGAAATATATTTAATATTTGTAAACGTCTTGAGTTTAAGTTTACTTTAAGAAAAGTTACCAATTATTGCACATTATTATATTTTGGCTTTATTTTGCTGTAAAAAACAATATTGTTTCATATTTTAGTGAATGTTTTACTTCATTCAGCACCTCAATTTGAGGTAGAAGCTCTCTAAAACTAGCATAAAAGAAACTTTATTTTGTAGACCTTCTTCAGTACATATTACATTACTAAATTCACTTGGCAGACAACTCTCATTAATCGCTTGCACAAACATTGTTATTTGTTAAAAATCTAAATGAAAAATTAAGTTTGTACTAGGTAGTTCGAATAGATTATTAAAATAAAACATTAACATAACCCTACATTTACAACTGACGCTCACAGTTGGTTGTCAGTATAAAAGTAGATTAATTTAGTCATATTTTGCGAAAATCTAACGATAATATGGGTGCCCCCATTTAAACCTTTACAAATTTTGCAGCAATTTGGCGCGTGGGCTTCTATTGTCGCCACTGTCCTTCTAAAGTCATTGTAAGTCGGTCTACAGCATTAATTAGTTGTGTATGTGTTGTGTTATCGTAGGAGTAACAAGTTAAAATCGTTCACAATGGCTACACATACTATAAGAAAAAAAAGTAGCTTTCATCACTCAGGCACATTTTATAGAAAATTAAAAATATCACAACTTGGTTATGTCATACCTGAACAAAACAACCTAAAGCGGTATTTTAAGAAAACCAACAACAAAAACGAAACAAAGGGTTATGAAAGATGGCAGAATTATAGCAATGACTGAAGTACCGCAACTCGTCTTATGCTATGTTCCCAAATCGAAACCACTTGGTAATAATATACAGTACAGGTTTAATGGGAACTTTGTAGATAACTTTATTCGTACCACCTTAATCTTCAAGAGTTCAGTGTAATTGGGTATAACTAGCAGTTGCATATTTAAAGAATCCAAAACTATAAAAGCGTATGGGAGCTGTCGTAGACACTTGATGTTAAGTGGTTTTGTCAGTAGAGAGATGCAGCCAACCTAAAAGTAAAAGTCCAATAGAACCCCATTGTTTATTTTTATCTCACCTATACATATTTGGCTATGATGTTTGTTTTTGTGAATATAAAAATGCATACAAATTAAACATTATGTTAAAAAACAATCACTCTTTATTATAAGATATTTAATGAGAATTAATGTTTAAACCAAACTCCAAAATTACATTTTTGAGATTTAAATTGGCCAATATATTTGACCAAAATATATTGAAAATTAACGAATTTTAAAGGCGCGTAATTTTTTTACGACTCTCATCAGCATATCTACTAGAGAAATTGCCTGCATTGGGCTTAACATAGCCAGAAAACTAAGTGAAACGCATGTATCCTACCTCAAATACCAATAACGTATTCTATATGCTCTACACCATATTCCCAATTTGAGTATTGTAGTCGCCAAAACGGACTAAATAAAGACAGAGATAAGGAAATGACGAATTATTAATTAATTCAATGCAATCTTCCCAATGAAGTGGATAGGTAGAAATACTTCTTTTGAACCATGGCCTCCCAGATCGCCAGATATTACCCCTTGTAATTTTTTTTTCTGTAGGGGCACCTGAAAAATAAAGTGTATGCTACTCGGCCACGTAATAGAGAGCAACTTTCTGTTAGAATTAGGCAAGCGTGTCAAGAAATTCAAACTTTACGAAAAGTAAATGGACGGTTAAAAAGAATTGTTGAAAAGTGTATTGTGTTAGAAGGTACTTAGTTGAAAAGACCAGAATTTAAAGTAATGTAATTTGTAATTTTGTTATCGCAGTTAGAAATAAACAACTTATAAAAAAAATTGACTTAAATAATTTTTTTTCTCCTAAATAAGCTCTTGAAATTTTGAAAATACGAATTAAGGGGTTTTTGGGTATACTGATCCTAAATCTGATAGAGAAAATCATCCAAAATAAGCCCTAATATCATTTTTCCGAAAAATCAACCCCTTTTTACCTCTCAACACCGCACGCCAATGGTAAATAAAAATATTCAATATGCCAAATACTTCATTTTTCTAACATACACTCATCATCCAAATTTGAATCAAATCGCATTAATAATAACTGAGGTGTTTGTTTTTGTGAGTATAAAGATTAAAAATGCATACAAATTAAACATTATGTTAAAAAACAATCACTCTTTATAATAAGATATTTAACGACAATTAATGTTTAAACCAAACTCGAAAATTACATTTTTGAGATTTAAATTGGCCAACATATTTGTCCAAAATATATTGAAAATTAACGAATTTTAAAGGCGCGTAATTTTTTTACGACTATCATCAGCATATCCACCAGAGAAATTACCTGCAATGGGCTTAGCATAGCCAGAAAACTAATTGAAACGCATGTATCCTACCTCAAATACCAATAACGTATTCTATACGCTCTACACCATATTCCCAATTTGAGTGTTGTAATCATAACTGTTTTGTCTCTATTAAAACGAACCATACATATTTTTAAAACGGACTAAATAAAGACAGAAATAAGAAAATGACGAATAGGGTGAATTATTACTATTCGGCTACTTAAATGGAACTACACAATTCCGAACTATCTACGTAATAGTCAAAGTCACAGTTACATGTTATTCACGAAATAGTTACCCTAAAATTGTACCCCAGTTTGGTAATGACTACGTAGTCTCAGCCTAAACAGAACGTGGCGACACCAAGTTCCTGCCTTAGCTCAATTGTATCCAAGTAATGAGCCCGATATGCCTACTGCAGCAATATAGTTCCAAGAAGATGGAGCACCACCTCACTACGCGCTACCTGTTTGGCAGTATCTCAGCGAAATATTTCCTAATAGGTCGATAGGACGTCGTGGTCCCTACGAATGGCCGGCCAGGTCCCCGGACTTAACTCCCCTAGATTATTTTCTGTGGGGATATTTAAAGAGCAAAGTTTATTTGAACAGACCTCCTAATATAGATGCGCTGAAAAATCGTATAAGAGATGAAATCCGACAAATGCCAGCTACTTTCATTCGAAATCTACAACAACAGTTCATCAATCGATTAGGATATTGTCAGAAAGTGAACGGACAACAGTTCCAGCATTTATTACGTTAAAACGCATGATTTAGAATTTTAGACTATCAGTTACATGTTATTCACGAAATAGTTACCCTAAAATTGTACCCCAGTTTGGTAACGACTACGTAGTCTCAGCCTAAACAGAACGTGGCGACACCAAGTTCAGGTTATTTCAATGAATATTCTACTCATGTACAAATTTTCCAGTAAGACTGGTGGTGTTTTCGAAAAATTATAGCGGAAATACCACGTCGTCTAGAGAACATGATATTTCCACTTACCTGGTTAGGTGTGGTTACATACCTAACCAAAAAATGAAATCTTGACAATATGAAACCTGCTTTTTAGAGACGCTAGAGTCTCTAGAAACTGATTTTTTTTAAATATCTTTCAAACATTTTTGAAAAGTTGTCAATATGAATAATCGCTTTGGGCTAGTTCAAGAAGAGGAAATTGATGAAAATATAATTGGAAGCGAACCAAGAAACACCGTTCCTAAATCCAAGTATAGCATCTGGAGACAATTTATGTCATTCTGCGATGAAAAAAACTATACGTTTGACAAAGATACTCCAGTATCCCAACTAGCAATGATTTTGAAAAGCTGGGCCTACAATATGCGAAAAATGAACGGGGAGGAATATAAAGAAGGCACGGTAAAAATTATTTAGAATGTGACGGCGAAATTATTGATGGAAAGGTATTTCAATGAATACAAAATTAAAATAAATCCCTTCAAGCAGATCGAATTCAAACCGGCCCGAGACGCAAAAAATGCCAAAAGGAGACATTTGCAAGGTATTGAAGGCAAACGCAGAGAATCGGCCGTTTTTTTAACATACAATGAATTAAAAAATCTAATCGAAGCTTGTGATGAATCCACTCCAGAGGGTTTACAAAAGAAGTGTTTTTTTCTGTTGTCCTATGAATTAGCCTGGAGAGGAGGAGAAGGTGCAAGAGCCGAAACAACTTTTTTCAAAGAAGAAACTGACAACTTCGGAGGAAAAACAGGTAGAATTCAATACAACCCTGTTTTTTCTAAAACATGTCAAGGTGGTGGCCGAAAACTCGCCGATTCGAAGTGGTTGGTGAGAAACGAGAGAAGTCCCAGCTTTTGCCCAGTAAGAATTTATAAAGAATTACAAGATAAAAGGAAAAGTATCTCCAACACTCGACTATATTTGACGCCAAACCCCCATTGAAAAATTTCCGGAAAATGTATCAAAAACAGCCCCCTAGGAGAAAACGAGATATCAACTTGAACAAAAAAACAAGCACAGAAATCAGGCCTCAATACCACAAAAAAATTTACCAACCATTCCCTCAGAGCTACTGCCTGTCCAAGCTGGCCAAAAGCGGAGTGTCGGAGCAAAACTTGATAAAAATCACAGGTCATTCGAATGCGAAATCCCTATCAAGTTATTTGCAGATATTGCCAGATATTGCCAGATCAACACAAAAAAATTATTGAAAAAATGAGGGAACCTGGAAAAGAACCTCCTCAACAGCACGTGCATCCAGCCCCTGTAGCAGCATCACCCACCACAAGTACAAGTGGTGGTCATCAGAACTGTACCCTTTATTGTACAAGGTTAATAATTAAAATTGAATATTTCGAATTATATTAAGTATTTTTCAATATTTAGACAAATAATTTTATTAATATATTATTATTCAATTTGTGTTCAATTTGTTACAAAATTGAAATTTCTGGACTTGAAATAGGTATGTATTTAATATTCAGTTAATAAAGCTTAGTTTCCCTGTATTTGATTCGTGGAATATTCCTCCTAAATACCATTCGTGCTTAAAAATTAACCAGATAATTTTCCACTCATGCGTGTTCTCTCTACAAATTATAAGAAAACACGCATTCGTGAAAAAGTATCGGAAATTTTTAAGCACTCGTGGTATTATGCCCAAAAATACTTGTGACAACAATGATGTATTCATGACTAAATGTGCTACTTGGGGTGTTTCAATCATATAAATCAGGTTTCATCAAGAGTTACGTTTTTGAAATTTTTGTTGTTTTAGAAATTCACGCATAAACTCTATGGACTTAATATAATTACCCGGAGACTTGAGTTTAGAGATTTAGCCCTACAGCAGTCGCGTGCAATAATTAGGATTCGGAGGGAGAGACCGAACTCTAGAAAAGCTAGCCTTACTTCTATGTAGATGAGTTCAGTAAAAAAAATTAAACAAATGATGGTTTTTATTAATATTCATTTTATCATAGATTAATGATTTTGAATACAGTTTAGAACAGTAACACCTATATAATAAACTAATTAAAAACACAAAAGTAAACCATAAAATTAACCTAGCCTATTCTTTTATGAATATTGTAAAGATAATAAAAACTGGTTACTCAAGTAGAGAGTTACATCTTTCACAGTTCAATAAGTAAGAACTAAACTTAATCTATATGTTCTAAACATAAGAACTTGAAACACTTGCGGCAGTAAAAGCAGGTTTTTCTGCTATGTTTTGTGGTAAATAACACACACCCTCCTGTTTGTCCTTGTGGTGGGGCACCAATATTTTGCGGGGTAATATTTACTCCAGAAATTTCTTGCAATCTATCCCTCAAAGTTCTTCAGATATTAGGAATTGTTCGGTAAAACTCCATTTTCTGAAACAAAACCTTTTAACAATAATAATATTAAGAATTATAATAATAATATCAACATAAATAAAAGAATTGTCGCCACCTGGAAAAAAAAACTACCAGCCTGCAGTTATTTCTAATATATATTATAGCCATTATGTAGACATCACTTACAATTAGGATGGGCAAATGTATTATACCTAATGAAATAATTAGTTTTATATTTTGTCGTATACCTTGTATCTCTCTTACCTAGTATTATCTCAAATTGTATTAAACCGTTAAACACCAAACACTTTTGTACTACGTAAGTACAGGGTGGCCCACATAAGATGACCCACTACCTTATCTCAGAATCTGTACGAGATAGGGAAAAAAGTTTTATACAAAAGTTTCTTAGGTTTATCTAGATTTTTTAAATATTATATTTTTATATATATATATATATATATATATATATATATATATATAGGGTGTGTCATTTTGCGTTGACAGATGTCAACTTTGTTATTTTAAATGGAACACCCTGTATATTATTATGGATTTGAATAGCTCTCTTAGAGACGATTTCAACGATGTTCATAAGATGGAT
The DNA here is from genome assembly GCA_030620095.1 of Kuschelorhynchus macadamiae. NCBI lineage: Eukaryota > Metazoa > Arthropoda > Insecta > Coleoptera > Curculionidae > Kuschelorhynchus > Kuschelorhynchus macadamiae. Next base: position 41,922 of record JAUTXW010005521.1, on the reverse strand, counting down.
CTACGAGGCACCGTTTCGGAGATATTTACGATCATCTTCAATTTTTGACATACTTTCAACTTGTTGTATCTCTGGTATTTATCAACTTTTTTGTTTCATTTTTGTGCAGGAAAAAACATAATTTTATGCTTTATTGGACGTGTAGGTAAAAATATTGAAATTGAAAAAAAATGTTACAGTGTTGTCACGTTTTGCGTACCATCAGTTTTCTCAAGATTTTTAAATGCAACCCTATATTTTATAACGGATTTAAATAGAGCATCGAAAGACGATTTCAACGATATATTATAACATAGGTTTACAAGTCACGGTTCCCGAGTTTTGGGGATTTTCTTCAGGAATCAATTTTAATATTAAACAATTTTTACTAAAACATAATATAAACTATTAAACGTGACATGACATGAACGAAGACAACAAAATTAATATTATATGCTAAAGAATATCTAAATTAGATTTTCTAATTGCTTTGAATAATTATTACCACGCCGTTTTCCAGATCAAACGTAAAACTCTCTAAAAATCAGTTAAATACATAATGTGTAATTTTGTTAAAATAGTGTGAATCTATTTAAAAATAGTTCTTTATGTTTCCTTCCCATATACTAAATAAGCCTTATCAATGTTATGATTAGCGATTACCGAAACAGACGGCCAAGGCGACTGTGTCGATAATGGTGCCGCAAAATGTCTTTGCTTACTAATCATTTTTGTTGTTTCGTTTTTATATAGAGCGTCTGAAAGTCAGTCGAGTAATAAACCTCATCAAGCTAAGTATTGGCTTCGTGTTTTTTCTCTCACAATTATTTACCAACCTTTCCACAACCCTATCAACAATTTTAAGTAGGCTATGCTTCAAAACCATGGAAACAAACGAAATATTATTTGCATGAAATTTGACAGCTTGGTTGCATTTCTTGATTAAATTAGTAAATTTAAGAAATAATTATGTCGAACTACACTATTCAACAACGTTTAAATTTATATGAGTGCTTCACTAGAAACAATAAGAGTCCCGCACTAGCGTTAAGGGAGTATAGAAGACTGTATCCAAATAGCAGAATTCCAAGTAAGAAAATCTTCGTAAGAATTACACGAGATCTGGAAAATGGCGTTGTGATAAACAATAAAAGAAACCGGCCTAGGACAGTTCTTACAGAAGAAAATCAACTTGATGTTCTTTTATATTTTGAGGAAAGCAATGAAAATTCCCAAAGGGATGCCGCACGGGACATACCGCATATTAGCCGAGCAAGTATTCAGAGAACACTTAATATCAACGATTACCATCCTTTCAAATTCACTCCGGTACAAGAGCTATCCATAGCTGATTTTGACAACAGAGCTACTTTTTGCATGGATATGATGGACCGCCACTTTGATCAACCGGTTTTTGACAAAATTCTTTTCACTGACGAAGCAATTTTCAACACCGCGGGAATATTTAACCGAAAGAACTGCCACTACTGGTCAAGGCAAAATCAACATAAAATCAAAGCCATCAGAAAGCAGGAACATCAAAGTGTATATGTTTGGTGCGGAATAATAAAGGACCGAGTGATTGGGCCGGTTTTTTATGATAGGAATCTTAACGGACAGAGATACCACAGTTTGTTGCAAAATGAAATACAACCTCTTATTAATGAATTACCGGATGAAATTAAAGATGGTCTTGTATTTCAACAAGACAGTGCGCCGTACCATACCGTAAGACCTGTAATTGAATGGTTAAATGAAAGATTTCCAATGTGGATTGGCAGATTTGGGTCAATACCCTGGCCAGCTCGGAGTCCCGATTTAACTGCATTAGATTTTTTTTTATGGGGAAATATTAAACACAAAGTGTATAAGAATAAAGTTAATAACGTAGACAATTTAAGGGGGAGAATAATGGAAGAGATCCATTTGATCAATGAGAGTGGAGCAGTTCGTAGGGCAATAAAAAAATTAGACATTATTTATACAACATGTATAGCACAGGAAGGTGGTTATATAGAAAATGTAATTTAAGTAATGTTTATTTTTTTGTCTTTATTCTTGTTATGTCATATTTAATAGTTTATGTTATGTTTAGTAAAAATTGTTTAATATTAAAATTGATTCCTGAAGAAAATCCCCAAAACTCGGGAACCTATGACTTGTAAACCTATGTTATAATATATCGTTGAAATCGTCTTTCGATGCTCTATTTAAATCCGTTATAAAATATAGGGGGTTGCATTTAAAAATCTTGAGAAAACTGATGGTACGCAAAACGTGACAACACTGTAACATTTTTTTTCAATTTCAATATTTTTACCTACACGTCCAATAAAGCATAAAATTATGTTTTTTCCTGCACAAAAATGAAACAAAAAAGTTGATAAATACCAGAGATACAACAAGTTGAAAGTATGTCAAAAATTGAAGATGATCGTAAATATCTCCGAAACGGTGCCTCGTAGACCCATCTTATATACATCGTTGAAATCGTCTCTAAGAGAGCTATTTAAATCCATAATAATATACAGGGTGTTCCATTTAAAATAACAAAGTTGACATCTGTCAACGCAAAATGACACACCCTGTATATATAAAAATACAATATTTAAAAAATTTAGATAAACCCAAGAAACTTTTGTATAAAACTTTTTTCCCTATCTCGTAGTGGGTCATCTTATGTGGGCCACCCTGTACAAAGACTTATACCAACTAAACGAATTTGGACCTGATTAGCGTATATATTTTATAAAATTTCTTATGAGAGGAGTCTTGGGTCTATCACAGTTTCTATTTATATATATATATATATATATATATATATATATATATATATATATATATATATATATAATGAGGGCATAAAGTCTGGAAACCTTGAGATATGTCAAAAACTATACAAGTTGGGTAAAAAAGTTTCATAGAAAAGTTGTATAGTTTCTTACGATTAATGATTCAAAATGTCTTGAAATATACAGGGTGTTTTAAAATCAAGTTACACGCCAAAACTTCAGAATCTCTAATGGAACACCCTGTATATTATTTCATTTTAAGTTCTACATGAAATTCTGATCATATTTTATTAAGCATACCCTACCCCTAAAGTCAACTGTTTTTGAGATAAAAAAATGAGAAAACTGTTTTACAAAATTTTTTTAATAACGATTAACAACGATAGTCTAAAATTCTAAACGATGCGTTTTAATGTAATAAATGCTGGAACTGTTGTCCGTTCACTTCCTGACAATATCCTAATCGATTGATGAACTCTTGTTGTAGATTTCGAATTCGAAACAACTAAAAATAAAATAAAAAGTTCACCAATAAACCCCGAAATTCAACAAAAAATCATACCACGGTAAAAGTCGAGCAGATGTCCTAAACTCTATGGTTTACCAAAAATACACAAACCAGGGGCGCCTATCAGACCTATTGTTAGTGCTGTTAATTCGTCGAGAAAGAAGCTCTTGAGAAAGCAAGTTTAAAACCCAAATTATGGATTCGTTATGTGGATGACATATTTATTATATGGCAACATGGTTACGCAGAGCTCGAAAAATTTCTGACTCACGTAAATTCAATCCACCCCAGAATAGAATTTACTCTAGAGTTAAAGGAAAACAACAAACTACCATTTTTAGATGTTTTGGTCACAAAACTACATAACGGACATTTCGAATACACCGTGTATAGAAAACCAACACATACAGACAGATATTTAAATGCAAAATCACATCATCACCCAGCACAAATTGAAGCTGTGGCAAATACTCTAATATCTATATCCGTGCGACTAACTGAAACACAGACGAGACAAAACGAACTTAAGGTAATATCTAGTGCTTCAAAAAAAAATGGCTACACAAATCTCACCATAGAGAAAGCTATTAATGCACAGGTTTCCCGAACAACGAACAACAAAAAATATGAACCGGGAAAGCAACGAGTAGTCTTGCCATATGTAAAAGGCACAACAGACAGAAGCGGAAGAATTCTGAGGAAACACAACATACAAACAATACACAAGCCACAAACAACTATAGGTAAACTACTCGGAAACCCAAAAGATAAAATCAAACTGGAAAACCACGGAGTGTACAGTATTCCGTGCCAGGACTGTGAAAAGTTGTACGTAGGGCAAACTAACAGGCGAATATCAGCAAGAGTGGAAGAGCATAAACTCAGCATCAGAAATAAACAAACAACCTCAGCTTTATTCCTACATCATCAGGAAACCGGCCATAAAATAAATTTCGATGGGTGTAGGGAGATTGCCAATATAGAACATTATAAGACCAGAATAATCCGAGAGCTATAGAAATTGAAAAACAAGGTGAATTAAATAAAAGGGACGAATCATTAAAACTACCAACAGTATGGAAGACAATAATCGACAACTCTAAAATCGCAAAAACTTAAGCGCAATTAGCGCAACAACAACAGCACCATCCTGAAAACATAAATAACGACCAACGCCTGCGCAGATATAACCTTCTGCCCCGAGTGGGGGTATAAAAGGAAGCGTCGCAGCCACCAACACTTCAGTCTCTATTCGGACGCGAGAAAGAAAGCTTCGAAAATACCAAATGTGATTTTGGCGAAACGTCAGCAAAACTGTTCTATTCAGAACGACAGTACGGATGTACACCCGGAATGAAAACACATTGTATTTTTCCATCCGTGAAGGAGTAAAAATCAACACACATATATATATATATATATATATATATATATATATATATATATATATATATATATATATATATATATATTTATACATATATATTTATACATATATATAATGTGTTTTCATTCACATCCGTTCAACTGTCGCTCTGAAGAGGCTGTCTCTATTCGGACGCGAGAAAGAAGGCTTCGAAAATGCCAAATGTGATTTTGGCGAAACGTCATGTTCTTTTCAGAACGACAGTAGTGAATGGATGTACACCCGGAATGAAAACACATTGTATTTTTCCATCCGTGAAGGAGTAAAAATCAACACATACATATATATATATATATATATATATATATATATATATATATATATATGAATAATAATGAATTTTCATGTTAATTTTATGTGTCGGCAACCTTAATCGGAATGTATCTTAGTGACACTCGTCATTTATAAAAATTTTTATTATTAGAGTTCTTTGGTATAAATCTGTAAGTGATTAATGATGTGATACATTCCGTTTTACGTAGGTGATGTATGACATGTTTTCGGGAAGGTTTAGGAATAATAAACAATTTATAATGATGACAGTATATTCAATCATCATACAGAACCATTTGTTTATTTATGAGTTTTTGTTCACCCAGATGTTTTGGTGAAATTTGAAACGTATTTAATATTGTAAATTTATCTCAACTTTTCTTTTACCATTGTAGGTGCAGAGCTGACACTAAAACCAACATAGAGCTTACTTCTTAAGGGAGAACTGCACGCAAAAAGTGAAAAACTAGCGACAATGTCAAGTCAAGTTCAAAGTAAGATGAAAAGGTACCTACGTATTAGAAAAAACTTCCTGCACGTTCGACGTCAAAAAAAACGTGTTATGTATAGGCAATTTAAATTATATTTCGTTTAAAAATGGGTTCAAAAGGGCGCACGCGCTGCAGAAATACAAAGACATGAGTACGATTTACCATTTCAAATTTTGCAGTTACGTAGATAAAGGATCAACGCAAGGCGGTAAAGAGCCATTTTGTGGAAAAAAAATTATATGCGACGGCATTTGCGTCAAAAAGTGGTCGAAATGGTCGAAAATGGACAAATCTACTTCTATTTTATAATTCTAGATTAGATTTTGTCATAAAAAATCGCATTTAGCGCCGAACTATACATATTTTCCTATTGAAATCACAGCTAATACATATCTCTTATAGTTTTAACAAAATATTGCAGCGGCGGAAGGCTTGCAAACGATCTATAATACTGCGTGCAGTTCCCCCTTAAGGGAAGAAATACTAAGGGACGGAGATATACAGGATTTTACAGAAAATCATAATGCAAAGAACCCCAAGAAAAGCAACGCTATAGTTGACCCATCAGAAATAATCAGTATGTAAGTTAGATAATGTAATGTACAAATGTAAGTAAATTAGTTAATGACAAAATAATTTAAAAATATTACAGATATATTTATCTTTAAATTGAATCCTTAGTCACTAACTAAAATTTTAATTTTAATTACAATTTATAAGAATTTTCTTTAAGATTATAATGGATGAATTATGTTGGTTTTATAAAGGGCTAATTTTACTCATATAATTTGTTACAGTTGTTAAAAAAAACATTCTACTTTAAAAGTCCACAAAAAGATGCGATCTAAGCTATTTATTATTTTAATAAGTTTTAGATATTATCTAAGTAATAATGTCTGCTTAATATTAACATCGTTTAAAAAGGCGAGCCTAACTCCCATGGAAATTAACAAGAGGAAATATTAAAGTAATCACTTTATGAAGCGAAACCAAAAGGCAAAATGCATTAAATGTATATATGAATTTAAATATTTAGAGTAACATGAATTATGTATATTATGAAGATTTATTGCCTAGATGTTACGGCAGTACATAAAAATGTTTTAAGACGAGAACCAATTATTATTAATTAAAAATATGTATTAATAAAATTATATTATTTTCTTTTATAAGGGGTTTTTATATAAAAGCGTGACAACAAAAAATGTATTTTTTAAATAGAAACCGATATGTTTAAGAGCAGAACTGAAATCAGCGTAAAATACTGCATAAAGTACACTGTTTTAATTTGACCATCGTTACGGCGTTGCCAAGCTATTCAAATTTCGTTAGAAAATTCAGAAAAAACATGGTAGCCAAATTTCGTTAAAAAAATTACCTGTTTAAATTAGGTAATAACATTTTATGGTCCTTTAAACATCATGGATGATGCAATAATTGCCTGATAGAAATTTGGCCACAACTTCTACGGGGTATTTTAAGTAATTAAAACAACAAAATGCATGACGTTATAGCAAATGTTCAAAATGATTATCATTAACATCCAGGCATAACTGTATCCGTTCTTCAAATAATCTTCTAACTTCACTCAAGGTAATGTTTATGATGTTTGCAAAAACTTCGGTAATACGCTTCTTCATATCCTCTTCCGTCGCACAGACGGGCAAAATTTCAAAAAGCTGGCCAGAACCCCAATTCGGGAAGATTGCCATTTCACACTTTTACGCGTCTAGGGGCTTTAATAGATCATTGGGCTTTTTAAAATTAGAAATTCCGTAGATGGCGCTCTTCGTTGAATACGGTGACAATAGTTGAATGTTAAATGTTGTTCGCGTAAGTGTTTTTGCGAAAAAATATTGGCTGTTTTTGTGTACATATTGTAGACATTATAGTGCTCAAAGTAAAATGGATTGTACTCCTGGTGGTAAGTAGTACCTTTAGCTATACTATTTATATAAAATAATAATATTTTTTAATTATGTGTATTTTATACAGAAATAATTTTCTGGAGTAGTGCAAAATTATAGTTTTAATTTTAGTAAACTTCCGGGATCTTCCGGGCTTAACTTTCTGGAAAGTTGTGTAGCTGAATACTTTAAATAGTAAATGGAGAAAAAATATTTTCCGCTTTTGTCTGCCTTTTTGAGATAACTTAATCAACTTTGTTTTGTGTCACTTGGAATTTTCCCCAATTTATCGCTTTCAAATCGTTTAGGGCTAATTATTTTAATTTCAATCAAGGGACCTAATTCCGGATAAAATGTTAATAATAACGCTAATAATAATACTGACATGCAATTCAACAAAAATTGAAGCTAATTGCGAATATTTGCATTCGTATGTAAAAGATCTAACTAATTGCCCTGAAGTATTATCTAATGTAATTGAACAAAAGCTTTCACATTTTCTTTCTGATTTTAAATTAAAATATAAGACTGCCCAATACAAGAAAGATATTTTGCCCAAAACAAAACTTGGTTGGAAACAAATTTAAAATTTCATTTTTTTGTGCAATCACCTACAGCGAGTTTAGGTGGTCGCCCTGCTGTTAATTTCCAGACTAGTAGCGAACGAACAAAACGAAGACAAACCGAATATGTTGGATCAACAATGAGTTCCTCAGAGCCTGTGTATGCTGCTCAAATGAGTCTGCGCGCTGAAGGAAGTATAGATGCTGCAGCTGTTATAAAAGATGTACAATTTTCAACCCCAAAAAGGGCCCAGAACTATAGAAAGGCATATAAAGAGAGAGCTGAAAAAGTTGATCAGCTATCTGGTGATAAAGCATTGTCAGTATTTGTTAAAGCAAATAGACACCAATATCAGATCATAAGGAGTGAAGATAAAAAACGTTTTCCATCGTATAAGAAGATTCAGGAGGCCAAGGGGCGCTGTTACCCAAATCGGGATGCAGTTACAATCACGGGGCAAAAAGCTGAAGTAAAATTACAAGCCTTACTAAACCATACTGCCCATCGAATAGTGGAGGTGCAAAAAGATGTATTGGAAACATTAACAGAACCTCAACTTGCTTGTTTGACACTTAGGTATAGCCAATACAAGCAAAATTTTGACAGCGATGAACGTTCGGATGCCAGTATATTTTTAACATCCTTTGTGCCACTTCTATTAACATGCGACGATCCAAATAAATCTACAAACAAAATAGTTTGGCAAAATCCACGTCCAGGCTCACCCCGCTTTTCGTCCAATCAGAATTCAATTTATACATGAGACCACTGATTTAACACTTCAAGAAATAAATACCATGCAGAATGAAATAGAAAACCTTACACCTACTTCCATTAGTGTAGGCACAAGGACATTGAACACAACTTACCTTTTACAATGGTAGATGGCAAAATGTGCAATGCTGCTTCATCTACGACATCCACGAAAAAGTGTTATATATGTGGGGCTTCTTCCAAGTCTTTCAACAACATAGATGTTAAGTAGAAGTATTTTAATCAGTTTGTTAAACTGTGAAAATAGTGATTTTTTTTAGAAAAATATGATCATTAGTAAAAGTTATGGTACAAGCGGGAATCGAACCCGCACCTCTGCGTGTCTAGCGCATCGCCCTAACCAATTGAGCTATCATACCACTGATAATAATAATATTTTTGCAAACTATATCTAGTGGATACCGTATAAATATATAAAAATTTAAAGATTATGCTTTAACAACAGCTAGGATACTTGTACAAAAATATCCTTGATACAACATGCCTAATACGGTCCACAAAATTTTAATTAACTCGTCAGATATTATTGAATCTTTTTTATTGCCTATAGGACAATTATCTGACGAGGCCCAGGAGGCATTAAATAAAGACATTAAGAAGTATAGAGAAGGATTTTCCCGAAAGTGTTCAAGGCAACAAAACTTGGAGACTGCTTATATCGTCTGATCCAGTCATATTAAGCATGCGAAAACTTCCAAGGCGAAAGTCCAAGTCATTCGAAAAAGAAGTCTTAGATTTATTATTAGCCCCCGTCCAGAGGGATCTGCCACTAATACTACTAATGAAGACTCAGAAATTAATAGCTCAAGTGACTCAGACTCCGGGTCCGGGGATTAAAAACAATAATTAGTTATGAGACATTATTTCTGAGAATAAATGATGCTGTTATTAGTTTATTAATTATTAATTTTACGCCGTTGATGACTTTAAATAATATAAAAACAGTAAAATGTAGGCAGTATTTTTTAAAACAATTTAAATTCGGTTTTATACACATAATTATGTTTTTGTCAAGTATTTATTTATTATATTATTAAAATTTCCACCAGATTAGTAGCCAATTGACAAATATGTTAATTAGTTTTTACAATATTATTTCTCATAAACACATTAAGGAAATTTTATTACTACATATCATCGTTTAAGTTTTGGCCAGGTTTTTTCAATTTTGCCCGTCTGTGCGTCGTTGGGGCTTTTTTGTATACTTCTTCTTTCACATATCCCCATAAAAAGAAGTCCATTTTTGTTATATGTGGAGAGCGAGTTTAAGTGGTCATGAATAGCGGCCGTGTGGTGGACTGGAGCTACATCGTGTAAATACCCCATGCTATTTTTAACATCAGCAGGTAAATTTTTTAACAGCGCGGTTACTCATTTTGCAAAAACTATAGATACACTGCGCTTGTATATATATATAATTTTCCATAACAACAGAGATATTGGACATTCTCGCACTAAAAAACCAACCGGTATAATAAAAAATCCACTATCTGTTAAATTTAGAAAACTTAATAATTGCTTTGATTTACCTATTTAAACCATATAAGACCAAGCTATAGAATCCAATTGAATATAAGAAGCCTTTCATAACATGATAATTACCTTACCACCGATTCAAAATAACCTTAATATAACAAACTGCAATCAGTAACAGTTTTAATTCAGATACAAATGATAATAGTCTAGAGGAGAAAAAGATCATCAAAAAGGTAATTAAACTCCTTCTACTGGATGTGAATTATCCTTTTTTTTTGATTTCACAACCCATGGTAGTTGTCTCCTATCGTTTTCAAATGTATACCTAAAGTTAATTCTAAAGCTACCGTTCATGGTCGTTGATATTTTTTCCTGGGTATTGGCTGATGGGAAAGGTTTTGAGCTGCAAAAATCTCGAAGGGTGATTTTTTCAAGATTACAATACTTCCCCCTTACGAGAGAAATAAAAATGTAATAGCAAAACTAAAGTTAAAATCATGAAATACATTTTTAAAAAGTTTAAATAAACTTTGCAAAACTAATCACAAAAATGTATTCATTCTTGGCGTAAAAATGAATAACTTAACTTTCAGTGTGCTTTTAGAATTCTCGTCTTTAAAAAATATGCAATCGAAAAGCTTTCAGACTAAAAACGTGAAATAAAAATTTAAGGGGGAATTAAAGCAGAAAAAAGGTTTACTAATTAATCCTTTATGTACCTATTACTCTGATGTCTAGCAGCGAAATAAAACCTAAAAGGTAAATAAGACTGAAGCTGAAAGTTGTTTTATGTCATAATTGGTTTTTTATGATCGGAACAGATTATTTTCATGACCTCGAAGTTTCCTTTGGGCTTTATTTAAAAGGCCATAAACGCATGTGTTTTGACTTCAGTCGCACCTATATATAGCTTGTTGAATGTTTTAAATCTACCGATAAGTCCGTATTTATCCGGTAGTTCTTTTAGGGTGATACGTTGACAAGTCATTTATTACCACTGTAATAAAATGTAAATTATGTAGCTTGACTAACAAAAATTCACTTAACAGGTTTTTTTTTAATATGGGTTCTATTATTTAATTTCACAAAGACTATGGATAAATTGGATTGCCGCAGAGCTAGTATAAGAAACTTATCTGGCAATAATATTGCGTGGTTTTGTAACGTGCTTCAACCTCAAGAGTGGACCGATATTGTTGACTCTAATGTTTCGTTGGAAGAAGCATGGTATACTTATATAGGTTCTATTGTGCACTGTTTAAACTGCTGCTGTCCATACAAAACACAACATTTAAGTAATAAAACTAACAAACAGTCATTTAGTTGGTATAATGATAGTCTTTATAAAATAAAAACAGAAATTAGATAGGCTACATTATTTTCAAAAGCCTACCAAAGACGACAATTTAACAATACAATACAAATATCTTAAAAAACAATATAGGCAGGAAATTAGGTTAAGTAAAGAAAAGTTCTATCGCAACAAAATTGAAAACGCCAATAAAGTAAAAGAAGTCTGGAAAATCGTTAATAAGAAATTAAATAGAGGTAAAAGTAATTGAATACTTATAAAATTAAACCTAAACAATAGTGTTATTTCTGAACCTAACCGTATAGTCACTGAATTTGTAAATCATTTTAGTTCTATTTCGGCTGATAAATTAAAAAATAAGTATGGCAGTGTAAAAGTGGACTCAATTAAATCTCTGACTTCTTTTACTAACTCAATTGTACTTGAACCTGTCTCTGTGGACCAAGTAATAAAAGTAATTTCGAATTTTAAAAACACAAATGCTGCTGGTTCTGATGATATAACTGTAAAACTTGTTAAGGCTGCCAGGGACTACGTTATTTATCCACTTACATATTTAATAAATGTAACTTTACACAAAGGATTTTTTCCAAAAATCCTAAAAACTGCAAATGTGATACCACTACACAAAAGAAACGACCGTAACGACATAGAAAATTATCGTCAAATTTCAATTATTAGCATATTTTCTAAAATTTTAGAGAAAATACTTAATTTTGTTAGAAAAAACAATATTTTAAGTGAGTGTCAGCATGGTTTCTTTACCTAATAAGTCAATCGAAACAGCCTCCAATCTCTTCTTAAACTAAAGTTGTTGTGGCTCTCTTCTTTGACCTTTCAATAGCATTTGATACTGTCAATAAAGATATTTTTCTTCTGAAGCTGTACAGTATGGGTATACGGGGTAAAATATCGGACTAGATTAATTTCTATTTATCTGGGCGTGAGATGACAGTAAGATATGGAGGCGTGTGTTCTAAGCCTAGATCTGTAAATATTGGAGTTCCCCAAGGCTCAGTACTGTGACCATTTTTTTTTTACTATATGCCAATGGTCTGCCAGAAAATATTAGTACTGGATACTTTATAATGTATGCCGATGATACGACGGTGATATTATATTGGTGGTATGGAGATTTGGTGCCGTAATAACCATCTAATACTTAACTCCGATAAAACTGTATATATGAATATGTTTGTTCGTAAACCCTTGCCTTTAAATTTTGATAGCCTTAACAACTTTAAATTTTCAAATTCTAGCAAATTTCTGGGAACTATAATAGACTCATCTCTGAGCTTTAATAGCTTAACTCTGCCTACTTTTCTGCTCTGAATTTAAAGAATACACTTAACGAGCCTGACTTGCTTAGTGTTTATTATTCTTTGGCTTACAGCCATTTTTATTATTTTATTATTATTTCAAGGGGAGGTAGAGCATTATGGGAGAGAGTCTTTGTTGGAGAAAAAAGGATTTTAAGACTGATATTCAATCTCAAGCCAATGGATAGTAAGCCTACATTTACTCAAAAGCGAATTTTAACATTGCCCTGTATATATATTTTTAAGTGTCTGATTTATACAAACAATAATCTTAAATTATTTGTCAAATTGTGAGAGACTAATTCGTATAAGACTAGAAATGAGAATGTCATTAGTGTACCATCTCGTAAAAACTCATTCTTTCAGAGATCTCCGTATTACAGTTGTCTGACCCTTTATAATAAACTGCCCAAATACTATAAAGTTCTTAGTGGTAACGACTTTAGGAACAAAGTGAGATAATTTTTTATTGATAAAGGTTTCTATTCGGTACAAGAATATTTGCAGTCTTGAGCGTTTCGTTACTGCTGGACACATGATAGTATTTATTCTAATAGTTTGTCTTGTTTTTCTTTTTCCATATTTTTGTGCGAATTGTTTAATTTTTATATTTTTATTGCATGTTATGTTTTAGTTCTACATCCAGGTAAGTAGTGCGAAGATAAGTTAACAAAAAAAATGTTTTTAGTTGCTTTTCTTCCGTGGGTGGGGGTATCTTACTATATATATTATGTATATGTTACGTTATATATAATTTTTATTTTGTTAAAATAAAATTTCGTAAATTTAAATTCTTTCTATAAGTATACAACAAATAAATATATATATAAATATAAATAGTTAAGAACGCTGTGTTTTAAAATTATACCCATTATACAGGGTGGTCTGAAAAGTTCGTGGTGAACCAAACTTGTGTTTTTTTAAATGGGACACCCGGTATATTATTATTTTAGTTGATTCTCCTATTCGTTACGATCATTTTGATATAAGGTTTGTTGGGTCTAAAATTTATACCAAGGGAATGGGACGAGGTTAAAGTGGAAAAAAGGGTTATACTCTGGCCATTTTTTGAAAACAATTGAAGCAGGTATGGAAAAACCAAATATTCTATAAAATGTATTGTATCTAGGATTACAATAATCGCTTGTAAGTCGTTCAAAATTATTCACTGTTATACAGGGTGGTCAAGTTTTGCAAATTTACCTTGGATTGTATTAAAGATAACATCGCCAGCTTTCAGAAAATACCCTATTTGATATCTTTCTAACCAACAGTTTTTTAGTAAATTAACCATGAAACCAAAATTTACTCATTCTAACAGAAACGGTATTATTTACGTTGCTTAAATTGACTACCTATAATATAAGGAGACCATGATATAATCATAAATGAAAAGAAAGATTGACATTCTTGTCAAAACCGCAAAGTATCAGAGAATTGGCATCAATTACCATTGTTTTTTGACAATAAGCCGAGAAATTGTTAAGTAACAATGAGTTTGAGTACTCCAGAGTTGATAAACATGACTTTTATGTTGGGCGAGTGTCAAAAAAACCCTTTACTAGCAAGCAGGGTTTATGCGGTACGATATCCCGATGCCGAAAAAAAACCAAGACCTGAAGCTTTTGCAAGTTTATTAGAGAGGTTTCAAGAAACAGGGGATGTTGCTTTTAAGAAACGTAAGGTAACTAATAAACCAGTTACCAATGAAGATAATGCTTTGACAGTGTTATTAACAGTGCAAGAAAATCCACACACAAGTACCAGGAAATTGAGAGAGCTACTGATATTGAACGCACTAGTATTAAACGGATTCTGAAACAACATAAATATCATGCCTACCACACTGAATTACACCAAGAACTGTATGATCGCGATTACGTCCAACGACAAGAGTTTTCAGTTTGGTTTTTAAATACAATTTGGGATAATCCAGGTTTTGTAGATAGGGTGCTGTTTTCAGATGAAGCAACTTTTAAAAGCAACGGCTTGGTTAACAAACATAATATGCACTATTATTCAAACGAAAATCCACATTGGATTCGTCAGGTGGACCATCAAAATAAATGGTCAATTAATGTTTGGGGAGGTATAATTGGCTCTCATGTTATAGGACCATATTTCTTTGAAGAGCATTTAACGGGAGAAGTCTATTTAAATTTTTTGAGAAATGAGTTGCCCGTATTGCTCGAAGACTTACCTTTAATGTTAAGAAATTCCTCATGGTTCCAACATGATGGAGCACCCCCGCATTACCATAGGCATGTAAGACATTTTCTCAATAATTGGAAAGGAGAGCATTGGATTGGGTGAGGTGGACCAGTTAAATGGCCTGCGAGGTCACCCGATTTAACGCCACTAGATTTCTTTTTATGGGGACATGTTAAAGAAGAAGTTTATAAAGAGGTTCCAACCACAGTGGAAGATATGAAGTTGAGAATAATAAGCAGTTTTCGCAACATTTCGGACCTGACTTTGAGAAAAGTGAAACTTTTTATTTATGGATAGACTCGAAATGTGCCTTCAGCAAAACGGTGGTTTAGTTAAACATCTTTTATAAGTTTTAATTACATTGTTTTTGTTGATTTATATTAAATTTATTTTTTTTGTAAAAAAAGATCTGTTATTAATACTGTCAAAGCATTATCTTCATTGGTAACTGGTTTAATTTAGTTAAACATCTTTTATAAGTTTTAATTACATTGTTTTTGTTGATTTATATTAAATTTATTTTTTTTGTAAAAAAAGATCTGTTATTAATACTGTCAAAGCATTATCTTCATTGGTAACTGGTTTATTAATTACTTTACGTTTTTTTGAAAGCAACATTTCCTGTTTATTGAAATCTCTATGATAAACTTGCAAAAGCTTCTATCTTGTTTTTATTTCGGCATCGCATCACCAAAGAACAATATTTATTTATTTACTGATGACAATATTCTGACACTTTGCTGTTTTGACAGGACTGTCAATCTTTTGTTCAATTTATGATGATATCATGGCCTCCTAATATTAAATTGTCAATTTTAACAACGTGAATTCAGAGTAATTCGTGTTAAAATGAAGAAATTTTGATTTCACAGCTAATTTACTGAAAAACTGTTGGTCAGAAAGGTATCAAATATATTTTTTTAAAGCTAGTAATGTTATCTTTAACATGAAAGTAAAATATACAGGGTGTTCCTTTTAAAAAATTCAATCCAAGGTAAATTTGCAAAACTTGACCACCCTGTATAACAGTGAATAATTTTGAACGACTTACAAGCGATTATTGTAGTCCTAGATACAATACATTTTATAGAATATTTGGTTTTTCCATACCTGCTTCAATTGTTTTCAAAAAATGGCCGAAGTATAACCCTTTTTTCCATTTTAACCTCGTCCCATTCCCTTGGTATAAATTTTAGACCCAACTAACCCTATATCAAAATGATCTCAACGAATAGGAGAATCAACTAAAATAATAATATACCGGGTATCCCATTTAAAAAAACACAAGTTTGGTTCACCACGAACTTTTCAGACCACTCTGTATAATGCGTATAATTTTAAAACACAGCGTTCTTGACTATCAATCATTTTTTTCTTCAAATTCCTCTCCGTTTGCCCACAATATATCGTCCATCTTGGTTGCATATATATATATATATATATATATATATATATATATATATATATATATATATATATATATATATATATATATATATATATATATATATATATATATATATATATATATATATATATATATATATATTTTGACGACCCTTTATTTAATAATGTATTTTATGGTAATATAAACTATTCTATTTTATTCTATGTAATAAAATGTATATAATACCAATATTTGAAATGATGGTACAGTTTAGTAGTTTAAGTACTATAGTCTGTTTCAGATAGGTATAGAGTAATAAAACCTGATTAGGTATGCAAAAGGACTACAGGATAACCCACCAATAATTTATGCCACTTTCATAGTTTAACATTGATCTCATTAAAAAATTCTTTCTTTTCATCAAGTGCAGGTAGCACCACCCGGTTTTAGGTCAATTTATGCGTTTTGGGTATTGTTATCCATTCATAAACACTGAAAATAGTACGCCAAAGGCGTGCGGTTGTATACTTATAGAAAGAATTTAAATTTATGAAATTTTATTTTAACAAAATAAAAATTATATATAATGTAACATATATAGTAAAATACCCCCCACCCCCCGAAGAAAAGCAACTAAAAACATTTTTTTGTTAACTTATCTTTGCACACTACTTACCTAGATGTAGAACTAAAACATATTTATAAAACAAAATTCACAGATCTTGCACCTTACGCAAATATCCTTTTAAATTATAATGTTTTATTCTGTCTTTTATTTTTTTGAAAGTTATAACGTTTTATGATTATTAAATAGGTACATTTTTTTATCAGATGGGTGTAGAAATGGATCAAATTAAACTAATAATAAAATAAATAACGTATAATATATAATGCTTATATTTTATATTAAAAAAAATATTATTTAAATCTATAAAAAAATTGACAATCTAGAAACTACCATTATTTTATAATAGATAAAAAAGAGGATTACAATCCAAATAAGAAACTAAGCAATCAAGAAACTCAAACTTGGGTATTAAAATATTGTAATATTGTTAAATTGCTTATTTCATATATAAAAAATTTTATTAAAAACTATAAAAAAACGTGGCAATATAGAAACTTAATCTTGGGTATTAAAATATTGTAATATTTAATAAATTGCTTATATTTCATATTATATAAAAAAAGGTTAATAAAACCTATAAAAAAACGTATATAGTAGGCAAATTTTACCTAGATGTGAAAATAAAAAAAATTCACATATATTAATTACAGAAAACCTACACATACTACTTCTCATTTATGATAAGCTGACCATCGACAAGCGGAATTAGAATTTATTAAGCAAATCGCAATTAATAACGGATATAGTCCTTATCTCGTAGATAAAATAGTTAATAAAATCAATTTCAAAAAACTGAAACGACAAGCTTTTCCCACTGAACCTTTAAAAAGATAGCTAACATCTTAAATGGCTGTAGCGATACAGCCGAGGTCGTCTTTAAAACAACTACGCTTTAGTCAGTAACAAAGACCACCAAAAAAAAGGGGAGTTTATAAACTTAGCTTTAATTCTTGTGATTCCTCATATATGTCGGCATGACTTGTAGACCTAGAGGTCAGAATTAAAACACCTCAATAGACATCATATTAAGTTTAATAAACACCAGTTTTCTTCTTCAAGAAACAGCAAAATTTTACACAACAACTCAAGGGGTTTAAAACTTAACCCTTATGAGGATTTAGAAGTAAATAGAAATTCTCAGAAGAGCCCTAATGCGCTTAGTAACACGCAGGTTAATTCTGTATATTAAACTTATTTTTTCATTTGTTGAAAAAAACTGTCACGCCAGCACTTCAAACTTAATAGTTAATATTTTCGGTTCAGCGCAACGGCCTAAATTATCTACCTAATAGGCCCATAACCATCATAAAAAAAACTCCACATTTACTACAAAACTCAAATAATAAAATAATATATCTATATTTTCACATTAATACGTACTTTTGTGAAATGTCGTATATTAGTCTGCATACGAGTTTTTAAATTTTTTAATTGTTTTTACTTATTATTTTTTATTTTGTCACTTATAGTGTCAGGCCTGATAATGATCTAGTTTGACCGAAAGCTCTTGACAATTTTAATTTATTATAGCCAAAATGACACTTTTTTATTAATTTTAAAAGACGGTGTATAATAGCCTATCCTACTACTAAATATATTCTGTTATATTTTATAAATGTAGTTTTTATTGTAAAAATCGGCCTAATTCTAATATATCTAACTTTTCTTTGTCAACAAAAAACTTTTTCATCTATAGGTATACATTGCATGTCCCATTTTTTCCATTTAAATTTTCAATACAAACGGCATCTTTTTTTATATTTCACATTTAAATGGAAAATGGAAGAAATTTCAGGAGAGGTCCTGAAATTAAATGGTATAGCCGTATAAAACACCCGATATATTAAAAGATAAAAATCGTTTGATTCTCAATTCTTTTAAATTTTGTTCCATCAGAATTGGTGACATTTATAGCATTTTAATATTATTAATAAAGAGGGTTAAATGCGACTATTGTAATTATGTCAGAGATTATAGACCTCCCTATATTTCTTCTTAATTTGTCGCCCTTCTCCCTGTCCCAATGTTTTCAAAAAACAATGGATGTGATTAAATTCTGATTCCATTTACATTTAGATGTTAGATTAATATACATACATAAGCAATTCCTTTGCCTATAGCCTTAAAACTTAATATTTAGATTTATTTATTATTATTTGAGAATTCTTTACTGTCGTGCTGTCACAAAAATCCGTACCCATTAATAATTTCTTTAGCATTGATAAGTTACATAATAAGATATAAATCGAAAAGCTAGGCCGTTTTGGTAAGTTAAAATTAAATAAATAATTTGTGGTAAAAATCTGTTCAAATATAGCATACATACAAAAAAAATTGTTTTCAAATCGGCTGCGATCATAATTTCGTACATTTCCGTACGTATTTAATGATGGCTGCTTTATTCTAGTAGGACTTGAAATTTTATTTATTTAAATGATTATTTTATTTAACACTAAAAATATTTATATATTTTTATAGTGTTAAGTTTGCATAAAAGTGATCCCAATAGTATTTTCAATACTAAAAAATATTTTATTAGATAGTTTTTAACTTAAAAGTCAAAGTAGTTTACAGAGCAAGTTTTCTAGACTTCTCATTGGCAAATTTATCTATTACTGTGTTGAAGTCAGAATTTTTTCGGTTATGTCGTATTCAATTGACATAATAGCTAAATTTGTCAAACGTTCCTGGCCAATTTGAAACCTCAGGTAGGCTTCTATATTGGTATAGATGGATGCCAATATATATTCGTGAATAACGTTCAACACAGTTAGTCGAATCTGCGCTTTTTATATTTTTTATCAAGGAACAAGCCTGATGCCTAAAACTTTCAATTTCTAGATATCATTCATTGATATACAGGTCATCTTTATATTTTATTGCTAAATCGGCTTTTTGTAAATGTTCAACAGATTTTCTAGAGAGGGAATATCCGGTTAAAAAGCTAAATTCCGATGCTACACCTGACAGGCTTTCAAACCTCCGTTCATTTTCTGCAATCATAGAATAGAACATCAAATAACTGAATTTTGACTTTATCTAAGTTTGTCAAGGACGCCCCCTCATCCTCTTTTTTTATCGAACATTTATTTTACCATTTTTTTTCTTTTTTCTAAAATCCACTAGATACTTTTGTACAGCAACAATATGCTTTGTTGTTTTTTTAGTATTTTAAAATTGGAGACTCGATGTAGGAGAAGAGTTAGATAATATCCTAGGCGTGGATCGCGCCCCTGGCCGTGGCCCCTGTTGTCAGGCCCTAGATACGACACTGTTCAACTCATTTTAAATTATGTCCAAAAATCAAATGTGGCGCAAAGACAGAAACTGATTAAATATTGACACGAATCCAAAATTAACAACGCCCAATGAAAATGTTTGAAAAGACAGTATAACTGTCTAACTAAATTGGATCAGACTTCACTATTCCTAATAATAGGAACGCTTCATAAGAGGGAAATTCGGCGTAAAGGAAATTTACCAATTTTTTATAATTTATACTTGTTTTTTATTTCTGAGATCAATTACCCAAAATTTAATCAAAGTGCCATAACATAAGATATTATGGACGCACTGTATATTTCGTAAGTATTGTTATTATGAACTTTTGAAAAAAGAATATAAAGTTTGTTAATTAATTTATAATTTCCACTCGGAGATATATATATTTTTTTAAATAGCAAAAATAATTAAATGAAGATAGTTTCCAAATTGTTAACTTAAAAAATGTGAGGTTGGGGCAAAGCTCATTTTTTGCCCTTGATATAATATTTCAATAGAAATAACAAAGGTATCAACACATTGCTAGACCATTTTACCTACTCAAATACATTTAATTGAACAATTATTTGAAGTAATCAAGATAAAAAGAATTTTTAAAAACCTACTTAACCTATAGTGGTGCAATTATAGCCGCTTTATATTACTAATTATCTGGCTTAATTGTCAGGTTTCGTGTCCGTAACTACTTCTGTAGTAGTGCAGTATAACAAAAAAATGTTTTATTACTGATCTATTTTGCCTGATAATGGATCTGCTTTTTCTTTCAAATTGCCTAGAATATGATACTCGGTGTTAAAGGATATGTTAAGTACGGAACTCTATTAAAAAAATTAAAATTGTATAATAGAAGCGTTTAATTTGGCTGAAAGTAAATAATCCCACAATTTACGGTTTATCAGTATACTGACAACGTCATCTAAATAAAATACTCGAGAAAGTTATGAATCATCAAATGAGAACTTTTCTTGACGGCTATCGAATCGTACTAGTAACTCAGCCCGATTTTAGGGTCAATCAGAGTTGTGAAAGTGTCTTGGCACACACAACTGATGATATTATTAGAGCCGTCGTTGATAATAATAAAATAACTGCACTTGTTTCCCTCGATTTTAGTAAAGCATTCGATGTGTGTAACCACAGGATTCGGTATAGTGTGGGACACGAAAGAAACCTCTTTAAACCAGTGGTGTCCCGTCGTTCTTTAAATAATATGGCACTCTTTTTGACTAACGCACTTCAGATAATTAAAAAATGTAACTATTCTTAATGAACCTTTATCTATATTTGTCTGTTTTCTTTCGTGTACCGCACTTCTATATCTCTTTTGTGTTGCAAAAACGACGAACTTTCGAATTTTAAAATGATTTAATTTTGATTTTTCGTGATCGATTTACCTATAAATATATCTTTTTTTCTTGAGTTCTGTCATTAACGGTTCCCGGGCTACTGCCTACGTCAATTATTATTGGACCACCCGGTATAGTGATACACGATTTACAAGTCCAGATTTTACAAGGGCAGCTAGCATCAGATCCAGTGAACGAGATTTATCAAAATTTTAATTTATGCAGTTCGACTTTGGGCTACTCGGGTATGACAAAAGTGGCCGTCTGTCTCCGTTTGTCGTATTACTTTGTACAGGGGCCGTCATTGTGAAGTACTATACAGGGCGTTTCCTAATTGCGTGCTGATGTTAAAGGGGGTATTTTAAGTCCTAAAAGTCTTAACTTTTGAGAAAGAGGATGGTAAAGTTTAAAAAGAAAACATTTTTGTTCATCCCAATTCTGATGCTATTGTAGATAACTGCATGAAATTTGATACACGTCTTCTATGTATTAAGGAGCATACGGATTTACCCAGGTTAATTACATATGCACGCCTCTGGTAGAAATTTCAAAAATGGATTGTTAATAAAAAATACCCTTTATTGCATAATCACGTGTATCAAATTTCACACAGCTATTTATCTATAATAGCATCAGAATTAGGATTTAAAAAAACATTTTTTGAAACCCTGTCTCTCCAAAGTTAAGACTTTTAGGTTCATATTAAACTAAAAAGGTCCAAGAATCACCCCCCTTTAACATTAGCATGCAATTAGGAAACGCCCTGTATAGTACTTCACAATGACGCCCCCTGTACAAAGTAATATGACAGACGGAGACAAACGGTCACTTTTGTTATACCCGAATAGCCCAAAGTCGAACTGTATAAGTTAAAATTTTGATAAAACTTGTTCACTGGAATCAGTGCTGGCTCCCGTACTATAACTACATTGATGTGTTAATTTTGGAAAAATATGAGTTCTGTAGTTTTTCAAATATTAATTGCAATATTAGATATTTTTTGACACCCGGTATTGAACAGAAAATTAATTATTTTGAAGCAGTTTATTAACAGCTACTTTATGAACAATTTTACAAAATATATGAAAAAAGACTAAGACATTTTTGAGGTTGACGGCCGCAATTCTAATGGTTCGATTCCTTCTAAATCGTTGTCTTCCTCTGAAAATGTTGAGGTTTCCTTGTCACTACTTGAAGATCCCAGTGTGATAACTAAATTATCAATAACCGTTTCAATTTTGCCATCTACTTCCCAGTATTTATCTTCAATAGAACGAACATGTTTAACATACGATTTCCAATTTTTAGTCGATATTGAGTCAATCGCTTCTAATGTTATTTTATTTAAATCTTTAATTGAAAGTTCACTGGTGTTGCGCTCTCGAGTATATTTTTTTACTTCTGCCCATGCAAGTTCAATAGTGTTGAGGTCGCACATGTATGGAGGCAGCCTTAAAGGTGTATGACCGAGGTTACGTAAAAAACCGTCAATTTCTATACTTTTTTTTCTCTAGGCTGGTTGGCTGATATTACTTCATATAATTGATATTTTCTCCATGTTTGATCACATACAAGATTGTTCGATTTAAGCCACGATATCATATGAGCGTTTGTAGAGTATTTAGTTGGCACTTTATCTTCTACGTGAGAATGATAAGAAGAATGATTATCCATTACCACGACTGATTTGGAAGGAATGTTAGGTAGAAGCTTCTCGAGCAACCACTTTTCAAAATTATCTCTGTTCATCTGTCCATGATAGTCTCCAGTTGTTATTCCCGAGCGAAAAACTAAAGCAGCACCTGGAACAAATCCGGCTTTTGAACCAGCATGAACTATAATAAAGCGACTACTAGAGCGGATTCCCTGAACAACACTTGTAACACTTTCACTTTGCCAGTATTTGTTTACTGTCATATCATTATCTACCCAGGTTTCGTCTAGATACACAATATTGCATCCTTCTTGCCTATATTGCCTTACAGTTGATAGATATTTCACACGCCAGTAAAAAGTATTTGGTCTTTCAATGAGCAATTTTCGTTTATTTTGGCACTTGCGCCAAACTAAACCATTTGATCGTAAAAGCCGATTTAAGGTTTTATACCCGTACGGAAAATCTATTTGTTCTTTATAGCACGAAGTAGGGCTTTGCAGGTCGGAACCTTACTTCACGTTTATATAAAAATCCTCTATTGTTCGACGAATTACTTGAAAATCACCATCGTCAATTTTATCTTTGTATGATAATCGGAGTCTTGAAGTAGAACATGAGCGATTATTATGTTCTCTTTGAATTTTTCTTACACTACTTTCCGAAAAACCAGTGTAAAACGAAGCGCGTTCTGTTCGAGTTTGAATTGGAATAGTCAAACTATTATTTTCAGCTCTAGTACAGGCCTCTATAACGCTCGCAATAACTTCACGTGCACCGCTTCGAATTGTTTTTCCTCTTTTGCTCGCCATCGTTACTTTGAAATAATAATTCAAATTCAACGCAACGCATTTATATAGAAATGAAAACAAAAGCTTGAACCTTCTAGCGGTAAGTGCATGGAGACTATAGTGGACCAGTGCGAAATTTACTAAATCCTCGATTAATTTTCCGTACCGCTTAGCTGGCGCACTTTATAGGTGAAGCGGCAAACTATAACAACAAATAAAATAACATAAATTTTATTTGCGTACACAAATTTTACTTTTCCGCTTGCTTAAGACTATGAACCTTTATTTTAAGGACCGCCCGGTTTTCTTTCGTGTCCCGAACTTTACTCTATTCTTCTTTTTATTTGCTTTAGCGTGAATGGTTGTAACTTCATACAACCTTTCTTGTTTGATCGAAGTCAACAAGTTTTTTGCGTGATACGATATTCAAAGTTCTTAACTATAAGAGTAGAAGAACTACACGGCAGTATCTCGGGAACCCTGTTGTATAAAATTTATACTTTCAACTTTTCTAAATCTATTAAACACTGCAAATCTCACTTTTATACTTTTCTTTCCCAGAACATCAAAGGGTTGGGGCCCAACAATTAATAAACTCAGATATAGCTGACTTCTTGGACGTGAAATCAAATCATTTGCAACTAAATCCGACCAAATCGTAGTAATTTTCTTTGGAAATCAAACTCAAGTTTCATATACAACTAAGAATGCGAATATCAAAATTAAAAATGTTAGCATACCCGTTATGACTACCTGTGAAAGTTTAGGGCTTTCGCTAGATTCTAAACTCCGTTTTAAAGAGCATGTTACCAAAATTACGTGTAGCGTATTGTAATGTAAAACTTATTTATGACCAAAGGTACTGTCGATCTAGAGAACGCAAAACACTTTTATGTGATTCCCTTGTTCTTTCTCAGTTCAATTACTGTTCTGTTGTGTTTTATCAGGTAAATAGTTCTTCTTTGGACAGAATCAAAGATATTAAAGATTAAAGGAGGGGCCGCTTGCAATATGGGCGAGAAATACTCAAAGCAGGGTCTGATTTGCGAAAAGTATAGGATATACAAGTTGGCAGAAGAAATGTAATTTCGAACATGGAAACGGAAATCCAGTATTAGTTGTAGTTGGGGGGGAGGTCTATAGACTTAACTGGTAGGCCTATAAGACCCTTTCAGTCTACCCCAGACCTTAACCACCACTCGCCACCAGGTTTTTACCCTTAAATATACCTGTTCTTCCTATCAGGTATAGATATTTTTCTAGGATAGTTCCTTGACTGCATCCCTATGCAAGACAGTAGTGCCACAATAACCCGGCGTAATCTTGCTCGTGATTCACACCTGCATAGGAAGTGGAGTTTTTCTTCCTCCACCTGACACTCACAATGAAATCTTTGGCTTGCCTACCGTCTTCAAACTAGTCTCACTCACGTTACAGCTCTTGGTACGCCCATTCGTTGAATGCAGTCCTTACCTGATGCCGAATGATGCATTACACCTCTCTAGTTTCACATATGTCCAGCAAGCTCATCCGCCTTCTCGTTACTTTCAATTCCACAATGTCCCTGAACCCAAACCAACCTCACCCTCTTACTTCGCGCTACAGCGAAGATCTTTCTGAAAAGTTATATCAACTAGGCTAAAGGAATCTTTGGCTTCAAGCATTTGATCATTTATTTGAATGTTGTAGGAATTGGGAAATAATTTGTGAGACAGTAAACATGATTGACTTAGTGGCGTTAAATTGAACAAGTTTCTTTGCTCCCATTCTACGATTTTTATTAAAAAAAATTGTTATTGAATTTATTTTAGTTAAATGCCACACCCTGCAAACATATGCTATTATTGTATACAGGGTGTCTCAGATATATCCAATTACTTAAAAAGAACTATCCTCGTAGAGCTCAAAAGTATCGAATCTAATTTCGCGAATGTCACTAACTATACAATACAGATACGAAATTAATTTAATACTCCAGAACTGAGGTTGTTGTTAGCACGAAAAACATTTTTCCACACCTATGCCTGATATTAAATTAAAGGCGATTTTAAATATTAATATACATTGGCATACATACTATACGGGGTATTCAAATTACGTAAGAATTCGGATTTTTTGTTTCTGTAATACTCTGGCAGACAAAAAAAATTGTTTGTTGTAACACAAATCAGAATAGCATAATCTATTAGAATGGAACTATCCAAATACGAAAATGACAAATAGAAAGTTGTAGCACGTAGGATTTTCTTGTTAGAGCTGTAGAACCATATCGAATGTTACGATATTTAATATCTATAGAAAAAATGATTTCAAAAAATTCTTAACCCTGTTTATTGACTTTATACAGTTTTCGCCTATTAAACATACCATACATCTAAGAGAAAAGCAAACGAGAAAAACATTAACTTAAAACACTAATTAAACTTTATTTTTTCCATTTATGAGGTGTCCTATCTTCTCTCTTCAAAAACCAACAGTAGTCACCCATCATGGCTGGATCCCATCGTCCTTGGTGCCGAATTTCCATTGTTCTGATATCTTTGTGAAACCTTTCACCCTGCTCGTCACTAACAGCTCCCAAATTTTTAGGAAAAAATGACAGATGGGAATGGAGCAAGTGAATTTTTAATGACATTGTGGCACCAAGCGCTTTATAGGCATCTAAGAGTTCATTAACTAATTGTTCATAATTTTCATCCATATTGTTGCCTAAAAATCCTCCTACTACATTAACAAATGAGTTCCATGCTCTGAACTACTCCCTGGTAAGCTTTTCCGTAAAATTGACATCGTCCAGCAATTTTCTGATTGGTGGCCCAATAAAAATGCCTTCTTTTAATTTGGCATCACTTAACTGAAGAAAGACTTGTCTTAGGTGTTTAAATCCATCGCCATCTTTATTCAAAGCCTTCAGTTTTTCATCAGCCCAAGTTTAATGTGAAGAGGAGGCAAAAGGACATTTTTGGGATCAACAAGAGGTATAAATTTAACATTTTGAGATCCCGGTTAAAATTCGCTTCTTTCTGGCCAAATTTTTGTTACATAATGCTGATTTATTGCACGACTGTCCCATAAACAAAGAAAACAGCAATATTTTGTGAATCCACTCTGACGTCCCACTAAAATCGCTATAACTTTTAAGTCCCCACATATCTGCCATTTATACCGATTGTAGTTTATTTTATCCAAAATCGTGCGCATATTTCCATAATTTTCTTTCATTGCAACTGAATGGGCAACTGGTATAGAGGGTTTTAAACTTCCGTTAGGTAATAACACAGTTTTTAAGCTATATTTAGGTGAGTCTATGGATAAGCGCCACTCACGGGGAGAATGTTCAATATCAAATCCATAATCAAATCTTGCCTTAAACTGTCTATATCAGTACACGCCCATAACGATTTTTCCATACTGTGGAATTCACAAAACATAGCATTTCTTTTTCTGAAATTCGTAATTTTTGTTTCTTTGCCCAATAGGTTCCATTCCTTAAGACGGGAACCCAGAAGTTCTGACTGTTGCTTGGATAACCCCAAATCACGTACTAAATCATTTAATTCACTTTGAACAATCAAATGTGGCTCGCCGGAACTGGGACCTGTGGTAAAAGTGGGATCGGTGCACTGTTCTTCTGAGCTGCCTGATGATGCGTTATCTCCATTATCTCCCAAATCAATAGCTTGCCAATTTGAAGGTGCAATCGGCACTGGCAAATTTGCATTATGAGGAACAGGTCGTATGGCAGATTGCAAATTTGGATATTCTATATTGTGCTTTCCCTTTTTGGAATAACTTTCAGTCTTTGTCAGGCAAAAATAACAATCGTCAGATTGATTGGTGGGTTCTCGCCTTACCATTGGAAATGCAAAAGACATACTTTTTCTCTTTCCCTTTTACCACTGCACCAATGATACACTACAACTAACACAGCACATATGGGAAGCCCACCGTTTATCTTGATCCCCAATTAACACACCAAAATATTTAAAGTAGGCTTTTTTACATTTTCGGAAAATGGCCTGGCTTGTGATTTCACCAGAAATTCTCCACAAATATAACAAAATTTGTCAGCAACTTCGGCGCGTTTGACTCGACATTCCCGTCTTCACATACACTTGCTAATCGATACACAGAGAACCACTCAATTCGAAACTCAACCGAAGAGTGTTTATTTTATGTCTAATGTTGTAAACAACCCAGTCTAGGTAATTTTTCCGTTGTAAAATTAACGCATTTTAGGCGCTCCACAATAAAATTGTTTAACTGCCAATATAAAAGGTTCTAATTAGGCTCTTAAAAAATGGTACGTATTAGGGCTTTCGGAATATTTTTTTTATTATTGGGAGGGTATTTCCATTATGAAAATAATGGCCTGTGTTAGAAAAATCTTGTCGGCCAAGGTAATTTGCCTTGTTTTCCAAAATTAATTATTGAGAAAATTACTTCTGAACGATTATCACATTTATACTTAAAAGTTCAAAAACTAATAATAATTTTGTCAATTTTAAAAACCTCTTAAAAAGCAAATGATCCTTCAACTTATTTAAAATTGACGTCCTGTTGAATTTTTTATCTGGTTGAAAATCATAAAACGTTTTTTTTAAGTAGAAATTTACCTCCAAGAAAAGTCAATACAAATATAATTTGCTAAATAAATAAATCCAGCGATAGGCACAGTTAAACTCTAAATCAGGCAATATAATTTTTGTTATTAACATAAAACTATGTTGTTGATTAAAGGTAGTTTAAAGAATACTCGTTATGTGAACGTTTTCTTTTGGAGAATAATGTGTAAACCGTAGAACTACCATATTGTTTAATTTAATTGTTACCGAATATTAAAGGCGATAATTTAGTTTCCGAGGATAATAACGCAGAAGAACTCCAATCTATGTTTGTATAAACCGACTTTGTATATTAGGATACATAATTAAAGCCTTTGTGCACAATAGGTGTCTTGAGCCTTATGAGTGATTGTGCTTACAAATGAATGCATGCTTTGTGATTAAACATATGGGTTCGAGGAGATATCCTTTGTAACGTCTCCTAGAGAGGGGGAGGAGGATAATTGTTTAATTATCTCTTTAGGTAGCTATTTATTTATCTTACGTCAGAGTTCTGCCTTTTACATGTATAATAATTGGTGTGTTAAGATCCCATATTCCATTTGCCGTTTTATAGCAAATTAAGCACTAGTAAGTATTGGTTTTTAAATACTAGTTGTAGGGGACTTCTATAAAAATCATACCTGCAATCCAGGAAATTTATTTTATTGTTAGGAAGGACCACATCTATTTCAATAGCCTAGATGAAAGCTAAAAGACTGTTAATTATAGATTACTAATTACTACACCTTCTCAGCGATGATTTCGATGGCACAGTAAAACTCAGGATTGCCAAAATATGTCATCTATTGTACTAAATTTTTAGTCTAATGGAACACACTGCCTTTCCTACCAGTTAATCTAAATTTGCAATAAATGGTGATAATTAAGCCACCATTTTTTTCCGCCACCTTGGATCCGTAGCAAAATTTTACCAGCTAATTTTTACACAGTACTTGACTTTTGTGCAACATTTGAGACAAATTGGATTACTCGTTTTTCACTAATATTTTTTTAAACATTCAGTAGGCCGCCATTTTGTTTTCAGAGATTCGATGTTTTTGGACATCTTGAAACCCTGAAATATAGAGATCTGAAAAAATCTCGAAGGGTGATTCTTCCACGATTACAATACTTCTACGAGGGAAGTACAAAATAGCCCTTTTCGACCGTGCTTTTTTTCTCTACAAAGTCGCCAACGGTAAGTCATAGCCATCTCGAATTTGAAACTGGTCACGTGATAAAATTGAAAAATAAAAGCTGTGGCAATTGCCACCTTGAACATGCATTGTTACCAAGTTAAAAATATATAACTTAAAATTTCTTTTCGAAAAGTAATGATTTTTTAAAATATTGTGCACAAGTTTTAAAATGGTATGAAATACTCGTTTCATAAGATATTTAATCTTACTTGTATGTATTTACTGTGAAGATTTAGTCATATCTTGAGAAATATTAATCCCTCGTCAATATTGATGTGTTAAATGAATTTTTCAGCTCAAAATACCTATATAACCACATTATCATAGCATGCTCCAAAAAAAATTTCTGCGTCATAATTTTACCTAAAAAATCCATCCATACATTGGCAAATCGATTTTGCTAAAACTTCTTTTATGTACTAATTTGATATCATAAAAAACGAAAAAAATATTTATTTTGTCCTAGGATGTATGGTTGAACTTTTATGGCTATTTATTAAGAAAATTTAGTCATTCCTTGAGAAATATTAATCCCTAATCCATATTAATGTGTTTAATGAATTTCTCAGCTTAAAATATCTGTGTAACCACATATTAACATAGCTTGTTCCCAAAAAAATTTCTCCGTCAAAATTTTACCTAAAAAAATACATACATTTACATGCCAAATTTTCGAACTTTTTTCGGGAAACCGATTTTACTAAAACTTCGATTATGTACTAATTTGATGCCATAAAAAACAAAAAACCTTTTGTTTTGTCCTAGGATGTATGAATGAAATTTTATGGCTCTCTAGAAATTCGCGAATTTTCAATTATTTATGTATTTAATGTGAAAATTTAGTCATATCTTGAGAAATATTAATCCCTCGTCAATCTTAATTTGTTTAGTGAATTTCTCAACTCATAATACATATATAATATTATCATACCATGTTCCAAAAAAAATTTCCGCGTCAAAATTTTACCTAAAAAAATCTATACATTTAATGCAAAATTTTCGAACTTTTTTTGGCAAATCGATTTTGCTAAAACTTCGTTTATGTACTAATTTGATGCCATAAAAAACGAAAAAAATATTTATTTTCTCCTAGGATGTATGTTTGAAATTTATGGCTCTCTTCACATTTTTATGTATTTATTGTGAAAATTTAGTCATATCTTGAGAAATATTAATTCCTAGTCAATATTAATGTGTTTAATGAATTTCTCAGCTCAAATTACCAAAATCTGAAGTAAATTGGATGAGTAGTTTTTTTAGTAATAATTTTTTTAACGTTTCACTAGGCCGCCATCTTGTTCCGGCATATTGAATTTTTACGAAAATATTACCAGGTTATCTTCATATGACCCTTAATTTTTGACTAAAATTCGAAGTCAATTTGGTAAGTAATCTTTAAACTATGCCGCGATCTGACTGACAGACACACAGGCCGACAGACAGACCGCCGAAATTGATAAAACAAATTTTTGGCATCTAGGAACGCTAAAAGAGATATTTTAAAACTGAGAGTATGATTTGTCTCACGAATACAAACATTTTATTTGGCCGCCATTTTGCTCCGCCATCTTGAAATAGTACAACAATTTTGCTAGTTCGTCTCTATACCACAATTACTTATGACACACAATTTGAAATCAATCCATTAAGTAGCCTT
This sequence comes from Kuschelorhynchus macadamiae, assembly GCA_030620095.1. Classification (NCBI taxonomy): domain Eukaryota; kingdom Metazoa; phylum Arthropoda; class Insecta; order Coleoptera; family Curculionidae; genus Kuschelorhynchus; species Kuschelorhynchus macadamiae. The sequence goes on along the minus strand of JAUTXW010005521.1, from coordinate 10,339 downwards.
TACAGACTGAATTTTATAATATTTTATTAAGACGTCTTTTTGTTCCATCATCTTGGATTCGTACCAAAATTTTATTAAAGTGCGGGACACGAAAGAAAACCGGACGGAGTCAATCGGTTTAGGAGGGTCGGCCAAGAAATCTCTTTAAACCAGTGGTGTCCCGTCGTTCTTTAAATAAAATGGCACTCCTTTTTGACTATACGCACTTCAGATAATTAAAAAATGTAACTATGCTTAATGAACCTTTGTCTATATTTGTCTTGTCTTGTTTTCTTTCGTGTACCGCACTTCTATATCTCTTTTGTGTTGCAACAACGGCGAACTTTCGAATTTTAAAATGATTTAATTTTGATTTTTCTTGATCGATTTACCTATAAATATATTTTTTTCTTGAGTTCTGTCATTAACGGTTCCCGGGCTACTGCCTACGTCCACTATTATTGGACCACCCAGTATAGTGATACACGATTTATAAGTCCAACGAGATCAGATCCAGTGATCAAAATTTTAATTTATGCAGTTCGACTTTGGGCTACTCCGGTATGCCAAAAGTGGCCGTCTGTCTCCGTTTGTCATATTACTTTATACAGGGGACGTCACTGCGAAGTATTATACAGGGGGTTTCCTTATTGCGTGCTGATGTTAAAAGAGGTGTTTTTATGTCCTAAAAGTCTTAACTTTTGAGATACAGGATGGCAAAGTTCAAAAAGAAAACATTTTTTTTTCATCCCAATTCTGATGCTATTGTAGATAACTGCATGAAATTTGATACACGTCTTCTAGGCATTCAGGAGCATACGGATTTACCCAGGTCAATTACACATGCCATTTTATGCATAAAAGACGTGTATTAAATTTCACACAGTTATTTATCTAGAATAGCATCAGAATTATGATTTAAAAAAATGTTTTTTTAAAACCCTGTATATCCAAAGCTAAGACTTTTAGGTTCATATTAAACTTTTTTTCTTAAAAAGGTCCCCTTTAACATTAGCACGCAATTAGGAAACGCCCTATATAGTACTTCACAATGACGCCCCCTGTACCAAGTAATATGACAGACGGAGACAAACGGTAACTTTTGGCATACCCGAATAGCCCAAAGTCGAACTGCATAAGTTAAAATTTTGATAAATCTTGTTCACTGGAATCAGTGCTATAGTATATAACTACATTGATGTGTTAATGTTGGAAAAATATGAGTTCTGTAGTTTTTCAAATATTAATTGCAATATTAGATATTTTTTGACACCCGGTATTGAACAGAAAATTAATTATTTTGAAGCAGTTGATTGACAGCTACTTTATGATCAAATTTACAAAATATATGAAAAAAAACTAAGTCATTTTTGATTCCTTCTAAATCGTTGTCTTCCTCTGAAAATGATGAGGTTTCGTCGTCCTTGAAGATCCCAGTGTGATAACTAAATCATCAATAACCGTTTAAATTTTGCCATCTACTTCCCAGTCTTTATCTTCAATAGAACGAACATGTTTAACATACGATTTCCAATTTTCAGCCGATATTGAGTCAAGCTTCTAATGTTATTTTATTTAAATCTTTAATTGAAAGTTCACCGGTGCTGCGCTGTCGAATATATTTTTTTACTTCTGCCCATGCAAGTTCAATAGGGTTGAGATCGCACATGTATGGAGGCAGCCTTAAAGGTGTATGACCGGGGTTACGTAGAAGACCGTCAATTTTATACTTTTTTTTCTCTAGGCTTGTTGGCTGATATTATTTCACATAATTGATATTTTCTCCATGTTGGATAACATACAAGATTGTTCGATTTAGGTCACGATATCATATAATCTTTTGTAGAGTATTTAGTTGGCACTTTATCTTCTACGTGAAAATAATAAGACGCATTATCCATTACCACGACTGATTTGGGAGGAATGTTAGGTAGAAACTTCTTGAGCAACCACTTTTCAAAATTATCTCTATTCATCTGTCCATGATAGTCTCCAGTTGTTAGTCCCGAGCGAAAAACTAAAGCAGCACTTGGAACAAATCCGGCTTCTGAACCAGCATGAACTATAATAAAGCTACTACTAGAGTGGATTCCCTGAACAACACCTGTAACACTTTCACTTTGCCAGCATTTGTTCACTGTCATATCATTATCTACCCAGGTTTCGGCTAGATACGCAATATTGCGTCCTTCTTGCCTATATTGCCTTACATACAGTTGATAGATATTTCACCCGCCAGTGAAAAATATTTATTGATTTATTAATAATTAAACAATTTTCGTTTATTTTGGCACTTGCGCCAAAAAAAACCATTTGATCGTAAAAGCCGATTTAAGGTTTTATACCCGTACGGAAAATCTATTTTGTTCTTTACAGCACGAAGTAGGGGTTTGCAGGTAGGAACCTTTTTCAAGTTTATATAAAAATCCTCTATTGTTCGTCAAATTACTTGAAAATCACCACCGTCAATTTTATCTTTGAATGATAATCGGGGTCTTTTTTTACCATCAGATTTTAAAGGTGAGGTTGAACATGAGCGATCATTATGTTCTCTTTGAATTTTTCTTACACTACTTTCCGAAACACCAGTGTAAAATGCAGCGCGTTCTGCTCGATTTTGAATTGGAATAGTCAAACTATTATTTTCAGCTTCTCTAGTACAGGCCTCTATAACGCTCGCAATAACTACACGTGCACCGCTTCGAATAGTTTTTCCTCTTTTGCTCGCCGTCGTTACTTCGAAATAATAATTCAAATTCAACGCAACGCATTTATATAGAAATGAAAACAAATGTTCGAAATGTATAGGCGCCACTGGAAATAGCTAGAACCTTCTAGCGGCAAGTGCATGGAGACTCTAGGCACATCCCTATTACAAGTGGACCAGTGCGAAATTTACTAAAGCCTCGTTTAATTTTCTCTACCGCTTAGCTGGCGCACTTTATAGGTGAAGCGGCAAACTATTACAACAAATGAAATAACATAAAATTTATTTGCGTACACAAACTTTACTTTTCCGCTTGCCTAACACTATGAACCTTTATTTTAAGGACCGCCCAGTTTTCTTTACCGCACTTTAGTTGATTCCTACATATTTTTTGCAAAATTCGAGATAAATTGGATAAACAGCTTTTTGGTAATAATTTTTTAACATTTCAATAGACCGCCATTATATTTCACCATATTGGATTTTTACCAAAATGTTACCAGGTCATCCCCGTATGATGACAATAAGTCAAATAAAAACCAACCTTTCTATGATATGGTGAATGCGCGGTAAAATTGTTTTTGTGTTTTTTGTCTGTTTTATGTTGTGGTCGTAGGAAAATACAGTATACTTATTTGAAATAAATAAACCTAGTGACCCAATTAAACACCAAATAAGACAATATTGATTTCCATAGGAATTCCGAATGCTCAGGGCATTATTCTATTGTCTATTAACATACAAATTGAATTGCCGTAGTTTAAAGAACTCTTGTTATGTGAATGTTTTCGATTCGAGGATAATGTTTAAAGCGTACGACTACGGTGTAGTTTCAATTCATTGTTAACTAGTATTAAACCCGATAATTCAGTTTCCGAGCGTATTAACGTAGAACAACTTCAATCTATGTGTGTATAAGCAGGCTTTGTATATTAGGGCGGATAATTAAAGCGTTTGTGCACATTAGAGGTCCTGAGCGTTCTAAGTTATTTCGCTTGCAAATAAACGCATGTGTGTAGATTAAACATAATATAGAGTTTAGCATCTCACTAAAAAGGGGCACAGGGGAAGGAATATAATTGTTTTTCCCACAGCCCACTACAATAATAACAGGACAATAACACATGGCATTGTCTATTATCGTAAAGTCCACTTTGTTTGTTAATAACGACATTTTAGAAATAGCTTATTCTAAAAACATTATTTATATTAATGGTCGGAGAAATAACGTTACTTTATAATAATTGAAAATATTGTCAATAATGTAATTTCCATGGAATCGTTATATTCCGAAGTAGGCTGGGACAGGTAAAATAAAGCGGCAAATTACGCGTTATCCGCTGGCGCGTTACTTAATAATTAATGTTTTTAAAAGACGTGTAATAAATAATTTTATTTTACTATTATTTTTTACGTTGTGGCAAAAATATTGTAGAGGGTCGTCATTTATATTTAACCACTCATTTTCAGTGTTAATTTTTGTAAATAGAGAAAAAATATATAAATGCGAAACCTGTATGGATTTCATGGAACTAGCTAGAAAATATAATTTTGTATATACAGGGTGAGTCAGAAACTAGTACTATACCAAATTTTGGTTTTATAAAATGAAATGTATATTTTTAATATACATCAACCTCAAAATTCCCCCAGACTGAAATTCGACATATGACATCCTAGTTAATTTAGGGGAAATGGTGTTTAAGGTGTCTTGGTGATAACATAAAAAATGAGTAGTATAATTTTAAAGTAAAGAAATATTTTATTATCAGCAAGAAATACTAAATGAACATTTATAAAATGAAAGAAAATATGACAAAATTAAAAACCATAAATTATTATATAGTTACTCACATGTCCTCCTCAGTTAGCGAAGCACCTCACAATATTTTGTAACAATTTGCGATTAATGCAGTTAAAAATAAAATCAGAGTGATTTTCGTTTAATCCTGCAAGTTCTTCCCTGATTCTCTGTTCCAATACAGTTATATTATCGGGTCTATTGTAGTGAATCTTATTTCTTAGATAATCCCATGGAAATACGTCAAGCGGCGTCAGGTCTGAATTCTTTGCTGGCCATCTTATATATCCATCCACAGATCATAGTTCTGATTGAAAATTTGAGTAGCATATAAAACATTGCGCACTGGAGCGCATCCTCTTACCAAATGAATGTAAATCTCTGATTTAAAGGAATGTTATCTAACTGCTGTTTCATATCATTTTCCAGATATTGGAGATATCTGACACCAGTAAGACTCACGGAAGATTGGCTCTATAACCTTATTTTTTAGAATGCCTCACGAAACATCTAAACGTTGTCGTCCTTGAATTTTGACTACTTGGATTGCTTGTCGTTCAGAAATGTTTATTGCAACGATTAAACATATCATTAGCACAGTATAAGAAAGAAACAGTTCTCTCACTCCTTTGTTGTGCCCCCAAAAGCCGGCTTTTTTTGCGAGCGGTCGTAAATCACAGCGGACACCTGCAGCTAATAGCTAGATGCGAGGTATACGAGGCCGCGCGTTATTTTATCGCAATGAATACATCTACAAGGAACGATCAATAACTGTATTAGTTACTTTAGGTACTCATGTTAATATTTAGAGTAGTAGATGTTCAACTTAAAAGATTAATTTATGGACTAAATTTGATAGGTATTAACAACAAATGTAAAATAAAAATGTATTCATTATATTTGCGAAATGATGCAATTAGTTTATTCTAATTTAAATGACCCGAACGACAATCAATATATTCTCGACAGGATATCAAAATCGATTGTACTTCAAAAACATTCTACTAAGTTCTTAGAAATAGAGAAGAACTTCCCCAAAAAAAAGCAATATCCTAATAGCATAACACTTAAATGGGTAATTTTTAAAACTAATAGTCGTAAATCTAATAGGCGGTGTAACGGGAACTGGGTCTCGTTTGACACCAATATCAATTGTTCAAATTCCAAATGAATGATTGCTCACATATACGTAAAAACTAGATTATTTCAAACAAAAATCAATATTTTTAAAAAAACTGCAATTATCCACAAGTTTAAACTGGTCCGCATTTAATAAGCCAAACGAAGAGCAAGTGTCTTTCCCTTTTCTCAAGACTCTCACACTCTAGTTATCATTTTACGTTCTCCATAAATTATATATATTCTAATAAGAACTGAAAGGCCCTTGCGCCATAAATACTAGTAAATAAATATGTCAGTAGGCTTGCAAATTATTTTTTATTCTATATAACTACCAAATAAACATTTTTTCAAATTGTTCATTATCTGGATTCAATGTCTCTTTATTGTCCAAAACTGCACTAATATTTCTCAAATTTTTGTAACCAATATTTTTTTGTGAAACCGTAGCTAAATTTTGAGAAATTACATTATTTTTAGTGTGAGTTATAGTTTCACTCACGTTTTCTATCATTTCTACGCTTTTTGACAAAGAAAGTCCTTTCATCTCCAATGTTTTTATTGCCTCGAAATGTTCTGCGCAATAAATGGCAGCGTTTATCCAAGTTCCCATCTAGTTAAAATTGGTGACGGGGGCAGGGGGTGTTTCCTGCAGTGAACCTAAATTTTTCTACCCGGGTCGGAGCTTTTAGGAATACTTTCTTCACCGAGGAAATCAGATCGTTCACTCGTGGATAAAAAGCACGAACTTGTTCTGCAACTCGATGAAGTCCAAGGGCAAGAGATGTGGCAAGTATCATTTTAGGGTACAATATTTGCCGACCACTCATTGCTTTACACATGTATGGAGCAGCATCTGCAATTGCCACTAACACTCATATTTAATACCACCGGGCCATAAAAGAGTGAGAGAGTCGCTGAAAAATCCAGCAACAGTTGAATGATTTACTTTGTCTAAAGTCTTCATTGTAAGTAAATATAATTTATCCCTTTCTGCTTGTACACCGAACACACCAAAAACAAAATTAGCAACACATCTCTGTTCCACATCTAGTGACACACTTTTTCCAGCAATTTGGTAACTGTCTTATCGTACAAATCTGGAACATAGTTTTTCCTTAACGTGGATTCGTGTGGAATTGATGTCGTTGTGTACTGCTCTAAAAATGACTTTAAGGCAGGAATACTTAATTTATTCAATGGAATATCCACATTAATAAACGCCTTCCAGGTGAAAATGCTGTGGTGATTAAAACTTGTTTCTGAGCACACTTTTTACTTTTTTGGATCTGATGTTCTGTAGTTCCTATGTGTTGTGTCACTTGGAATTTCTCGTTCGCAATAACAGGAACATCACAATATTTACAAAACAGCACAAAACCGTCAGTCGTAAAATCAGGAAAATCTTTCACGAATTGATTTAATATCGCACTTAATGAACGCTTTTCTTTCGGCATATCGGACAATGTTCACGCCACAACGTGTAAACGAAACTGAATTGAAAAATTATTTCTAACATTCTTAAAACGTGCGTATTTTTGATTGTAAATCCGTGGTAAATCCATAGTTTTTAAAGCGCAGATGTTTTATTGGGTACCTATAACAATTTTAAGAAAGAATGGGTAAAACCCTAGAGGAAGAATAAAAATAGAGTTCATTATTGACATATTTAGCCACTGCCAAGAGTACCTCACAGTATAAGGTGGATCGTACGACGATGCCAAGCCTAGCCAGGAACACCAATGTTTATACCCATTTATATTACGGTGAATATGTTTAAACATGATGCAATAAAATTTTCATACAAAGAATAGTAATGTATTTCCAGTATTAGTTTCTAAGCAGTATAACGAAATTACTTTTATTGCAAAATAGTAAAATACAAACTAAAATACCCAATGCCTCGGATCAGATTACACCAGTAACAAGAGTTTTAGTTAGCTATGGCAAACCCGATCGACAACTCTACGTATTAGACTATCCCACTGTGCTATTAAACCATCCCACTTTCATTGATAAAATATCCTTATAGTAAAAAAGTATAGTAGTCCACAGTAAACATTGTTACAGGGTCACGTGACCGGCGTGGCTTAAAAACCAATAGCGAATCGTGGAACTAGAATAAATTTTAACATTAAAGAAATTAATTTGCTAAAACATATTTTATTAGATACCAAGCTTTTCTTAGTGTCACTACTGCATGTGTTTTAATGTATTATTGTGTGTTTGTTGATATGGCTCAAATCTTCTAATTATATGTTGCCTTACTTCAAGAAGCAGCGTTCTAAAGGTGCAATGACATTACAAGAACATTAATTTTTTAAATATTTAATAAATGCTTTTGCTGTTGTTGATTTGGCTTGGGCACCCGACCTCCGCTTTCCGGTTGCCGCTCTCCCCGTCACCGCCGCTTCTGTCCCCTAGTATGCGCATTCCTTAGATCTTACTTTAAATTATTTTTTCTTTAATTTTTATGTTGATTTTGGGCTAGATAAGTTTATAGTTCAAGGGCTGCATCGCACTTGTACATGGTTAATCCATGTGCAAGTTGGTAACGGTTTCTATAATCGAGATGTAGTCCTTATTAGCGAAATAAACAAGATATTTTTTGTTACTTGTTTTATAAAAATTATGCTGTGTTTGTTTTGTTAATAAAACTTTTTTTGAATTTGAATTTGAATTTGAAATAAGTTTTATTTACTTTATCTAGGACATTGCGAAACTTTAGTTGACCTAACTATGTGCAATGTGAGTTTGTAAAAAAATGGCCGTTTAAGTTTGGAATTTTCTTTTAATTACTAAGTAAACAGCAAGATTTCTTTTTCCAGGAGACATGTCGAATGGAAGATACCTTATTCACTTATTTTGGGTCACATGACGTATTGACCAATCCGGTTCATGATACAAAAAAGACTCTGAGGTGATTTTTTTGCCGATTACAATATTTTTTCCTATCAGAGAATTAAAATAATTATAGAATATACCTATACTATATTAAAATAGTCGAAGGGCGTCTCATGCTCAAGAAAACTTACTGCGTTTTCGGAAAACACTAGATTTTGTATCAAATCTGTATTTTCAATTTTCATTTGAGTGGGGCCAATTTTTTAAATAAGTGTTGTTAGGTAAAGGAATTTAAATGGTGATTCTTTGGGTATTAAAAGTAAAAATGTGTTCGTAAACATGTTCTAAACTGGTTAGAATTTAAGATTTAGGATATTGAAAATTAAAAAAAATCTTTTATTATTTAAATATTAGCTATTAACGTGAAACAACAATATGACAATTGGCTATTTTATTCGTATCTAATAGCGCCCGCTTTAGGAAAGTATTCTAGTGACAAAAAACATATTTTCTTAGTTCCGTCGGTTAAACTGTATTTCTGTCCGCGACAAAGCTCAAGAACTGCTTGTACTATTTACTTCAAGTTTTGGTTAAAAATTAAAGGTCATATGATGATGACGTGGTAACATTTTGGTAAAAATCCAATATGGCTGAACAAAATGGCGGTTTATTGAAATGTTAAAAAAATATTACTAAGAAACTGCTTATCCATTTTATCCAAATTTGGCAGAAAAATTAAGTTTGACATGCCCCTCAACTGATAAGTTTTACTACAAATCCAAAATGACGGCCTAATAAAATATTGTGTGTCAATGCAGAAAACTACTACATCGATTATGTTCAAATTTTGCTCAAAAATCAAATATTATATAGGGATGAACCGGTAAAAATGTTGAGACAAATTCAAAATGGGGGAACAAAACGGTGGCCTAATTAAATGTTTAAAAATATCTGAAAAAGTACTTATTGGATTGATTGATGATATCGCCATTTTCAATATTTATGCATATGCAAATATTCAAGTCAATTGGTAAGTAGTTTTTGGTACTGAATTTTTAACTAATCATTAGGCGGTCATTTTATTTCGCCATAGTGGCTTCACATCAAAATTTTACAAGTCTATCCCTGTATCACACTTTATTTTTCGGCATAACTTAAGTCTGTTCGATGAGTAGTTTCTTAATAATGTTTTTTTAACATTTTGTATGTCTACCATTTTACTCCGCCATAATGGAATTAAACCAAAATGTAATCATGCAATACCCATATGATCCTTGAGTAGTTTTTGACCTCTGCTGCGACCGACGGACATGGGCTAACATGCTCTATAAGATCTATAAAAGTCTCGAAGAGTAATTTCTTTCACCATTGAAATACTTCCCCTCATACGATCGAAAAAAAAAGTTTTTAATCAAAATGACGAAAGATGAAAAAATCGGTATCTACCTTTCCTTTACCCGGACCTTTCCTATATTTATGAATATTTTTTTATAAAGAATAGTGCAGTTTATTCGACTCGTCGGAGCCTTTAATATTTTCAACCCGCATTGTTTCTCTAGCCCCATGACTTATTTTATTATTATTTAGACTCCTGACTAAATAATAATAAAAAATCGCAAAGACGTTCGTAAATATTTGGATATCAGTTAATGCAAAATCCTGTACGCAGGCTGGCGCATCCGAGACATAAAAAAGTACAAAAACTTCTCGTACGGACAAATTAAACCTGTTCCAATTAAAAAAAGAGCTCGCAAATTATGGTCGAAGATACATCATGTGACAAGAAATGTTCCTAATTGTCACAGGACACATTAAATATAATCCGATAAAAATCTTTTCCCAGCATAGGGTTTCGATTTAACAGCAGGTGTTAAATTATAACTTTCTGA